>MDJU01000091.1:0-75350 GCA_001721665.1 Trichoderma pleuroti | reverse complement strand
GTTTAGTCGAGACATTGGGGGGCGAGTGGGATTGAAGGTCTGGGATACTCATTGCAGAGGGAAGGGGAGAGAAAAAGGGTAGAGGAGGGGATATTGGGAGAGGTGTGGGGATGGGGGGGGGGGGGGGCCGAGGTGGTGTATGTTGTCTCGGAGATGGTGTTGACGGTGTCTAGTCAAGATTTCGTATTGGAGTAGTTGGTGCTCTTCCTTAGTGTCTGGCAGATCCTAGTGAGGCTGAACTGTATGAAGCAGGAAAGTTCTGCAGCATCGTAAGATCATGTAATCGCTGGTGTCGCCATTCAACACAAGGGCTGCCCGCAAAGTAGCGGTAAAGCGTCTGCAAGCTGGCATCGAATCCCGTATTCAATAACAGCACGACTCAGTACTCGAAACGGGTGCTGACGGCGCCACGAGTTCCCTTGCTCGAACCAAAAAAAAACAGCACGACAAGTGACCCGATGGTGCCGCCATGGCTGTGGCGGATATTGAAGGGGACTGGAGCTGAACCAGGGAGGAAAAGCCACAGCAAGCAAGCGCGGTTGTACCTTGCAGTAGTCCGTAGTATGGATAATAAGGCAGCACCTCGACTGGACGTCGACAAGGCACCAAGGCAGCAAGTCCTGGTACCTGCATGCACGCAACCTCGTTCTTTTGCCCAAAACAAACCAACGCCAAAGGACAAGGATTCGTGCAGAACGCAAGGCCAGGGGTCTGTCCAAATCCAAAGGTGACGAGCTAAAAGACGCGAAGCAGCGCCTCGCACGGGCCAATGACCGCATCCCTCTTCTGGATTACTGGGGACCGGTTCCTGGGTTAGCGCATCCTGCCGCCGGGCCAGCAGCCAATGGCAGCGCCGCGGTGCCTGAGCCAGGGGACGGCGGTCCCTGTGCGGATCCTGGGCGGACGGACTGCAGGCTTTTTTGCTGCTGCTAGCAGTACGGAGTAAGTACTAGCAATCTTGAGCTTGGGGAGCTGGAGCTGTTCGCAGCTGGCTGGATTGGGTCGACAGCAGTGCTGATCCTCATATCATGGGCTGTCACAGGCGCCTGTCTGGGCTCGGGCTGGCGCGAGGGCTTACTACTAAGGTAGTACTCGTGTGTGGTGCTGGGGCTACTGTAGTACGGGTGAGGGCACTTACAGCTAAAGTCACAGCCCATGGGCGACTGGAGAGGCTTCCAAGGTTACTCAGCCACCTGCCTGTCATCCCATCAATGTGAATTCGAGGCTTGATGGAAAAGTAACCAACGTCTGGTCCATATGAATGTCTCCATTCTGGCTAGCTGGCTGACTGTGGCGATGCAACTGAGCCCTTCAACAGCAAGCGTGCATGCACCCACCACTCCATCGTTCTGCTCAAGCTCGCTCTGCTGCTGCACAGCATCTTCAGCATCGCGCTACTGGTACTAGTACCTGGGCCGACTGCTGCAGCGCTCCAGCTAGTGGCCCAGCAGCTTACCTGTGGCAGCCAGTGGAGCGCCCAGCTGCTGTTTTGATTCGGCGCAGCCTTGGGCGCTTGCCAGGCCCCCAGAGTCACACAAGCCCAGGTACTGGTACCTGCGTGCCCCGGGACCCTGGCTCACCCGTCCGCCTAGGTTATTCCCCAGCTGTCGCTCGCTCGCTCGCTTCTCGCCTCTCCCCTTCTCTTTTTTTCCCTCCTCACCACCGTCCTACCATCGCTGACGACACATCATCGCCTCTTGAAGCGAGCGATTGTGCGGTCTGGGCCTCTGCGTCAGTTTTTCAAAGAGCTGCGCTCCGGTCCGTCCATTCATTCATTCATTGATTTGATTTGATTTCATCGACGCAGTCATTCTTTTTGCATCTGCTCAGCCATCCCCAATTCGCCAATCTTGCGCGCATTAGTCGAGTGCACACAAAGTCTCGATTCGCTCCCTCTGGCTTCTCCTCGCACTGCCGTTTGCATCGTCATTTACTGTGCCGCCTGGGACATTCAGAAATAACCACGGCCTGGCATTGTCTCGAAATCCAGCTGCCCCGTTGGTCCCCTGTTTCCCCCAGCAAAAAATAATAATAACAAAGACATTTGTCTCTCCCCGCCGTGGAAGAAAACGCTCCTTGACTCAATAAGTCACCACATTCTTTCTCCCTCCATTACTCGCCGTCCCCCGTTCCAGACGACGACTTCCCCAGCCTCTTGCGACTGCGGGATCGAATTGCCAATATATTCAGAGCTCAAGGCGAAAATCAACGTCTTGCTTTTGCTCTTGTGACGCCAAATCTTTTTCTTTCTTCCCTTGATACCCCGGAAACCACCTTGGACAAGATGCCCATCTCACACCGGCACCTCCACCGTCGTCGAGATCTTCTCGATGACATTGACGACATCATCAATGGCGTGAACCCCCACGACAAGCACGACAAGGAGGGTTCCAACAGCAATAATGCCGAGAAAGGTACCTATTAACTGCCTCTTTAGCCTGGATGGCCTCGCAGTCATCCATTTCTGCTGCCTTGACATGCTGACTCCCTCCTAGGTCAACAGACTGTGGTTCAAGTTGTCTACAAGACCATGTCAGCTACCTTTTCCGGCCCTATCGGCGGATACGTGACTGTGCACAACCCTCCTCCTCCCCCAAAGGAGACGCCAAAGCCTGAGCCCAGTCCGAGCAAGCAGCCCGAGTCCAAGGAGACGCCGACGCCAAAGGAGACCCCCAAGGAGACCCCGAAGCCATCGCCAACCCCCAAGGAGACGCCCAAGGAAACACCAAGCCAGCAGCAGAAACCGCCATCGCAGACGCCCAAGGCGAGCTCTTCTACTCCCACTGCGATTCGTGCTCCTGCTCAAACCCATTCCGAGTCCGATGATGATTCTATTGTCAAGGCTACTGGCTCACCCACGCACTCTTCTTCGCCGACGCAGCTGGCTGATGGCAACCGAGCTCACTCTGCCGCCTCTACTATCAGCCCGGCTTTAGCAACAACGACCCCTGGCAGCGTCAACGGAGGCAGCTCGGGAACCAGCGCTGGTGCCAAGGCAGGAATTGCCATCGGAGTGCTTGGCGGTATTGCTCTTGTGGGACTGCTCATCTTCTTCCTCATCCGCCGTCGTAAGCAGCAATCTCAGCTTGAGCAGCTTTCGGACGACGATGAAAAGGCTGCACCTCCACCTCCCGTCCAGCAGCGACCAGTCGTGGCACCAGTGGTAGCACCGGTCGTGAAGCCAGTCATGACACCGGCTGTGGCACCGGCTGCGGCGCCTGTCGTGGCACCCGTTGTTGCGGCTGCTGCTGCTGCGCCCGTTGCGCGGGCAGTCTCGCCAATGTCGTTTGAAATCTCTCCCGCGCCGTCTCCGGAACCCATGGAGGATCCGTTTGTTCGCACAAACCCGAATGCGCCGCGCATCAGCCTTCGACCCCTGACTCAGTTCCTCCCCGGCTGGGATCTCGAGAAGCAGACCGCCGCCGTCGGCGCCGCTGCCGCTGTTGGTGTCGCTGTTACTGGTGACGGTGCGGATCGACCCGAGACGAGCCAGAGCAACAACCCCGCCAACCCCTTTGGCCAGCAAGCCGAGCGTGTTCCCTCTCCCATCGGCGATGCGCCAACCCCCCAGACTCCGACGTACAAGCCCTACACGCCTTCCGTCATGTCCATGGCCGAGAACGCGCCAGAGCCAGACCTGTCCAAGGCTGAGGAGACTGTCGCCGTGGCCGCTGCTGTTGCCGCTACCGGAGTTGTCGTTGCTGCCGGAACCACCAAGCTGGCTCGCAAGGCTTCCATGAAGAACAAGAACAATGTTGACCTGACCATCAACACTATGGAAGCTGTCCCTCCCAGCCCCGCCGGTACCGACTTTAGCGTGTCATCAGCCACTCTTGGATCTGCTCCTAACATGGGTTCATCCGGCGCGGCAGCAATCGCTGCAGCTGGCGGACCTGCGAACTCGACCGTCCATCGCGTGCAGCTCGATTTCAAGCCCTCTCTCGAGGACGAACTGGAGCTCAAGGCGGGCGACTTGGTACGCCTACTGCACGAGTATGACGATGGCTGGGTGAGTATTTCGATTCCATAGCCCCCCCGCTTTTTTGCATTCCCCATTTCCCAGCCTTTGCTAACCTGCTTCACTTTTAGGCGCTTGTCATCCGTCTGGATAGGTCCCGACAGGGTGTCGTTCCTCGCACATGTCTGTCTACACGACCTGTGAAGCCTCGACCACCACAGGGAGCTCCTCCCGCCGGCCCTCCTAGGGGACCCGGCTCGCCCTCTGGCCAGCGACCCATGACTCCCCAAGGCCAACGCCCGATGACACCTCAAGGGATGCGCGCTCCCAATGGCGCTCCCAACGGTGCTCCCCGTATGGGTCCAGGTCCCGGCTCGCGCCCCGCTTCCCCTGCCGGTCCGATGATGAGCCCCAACGGCACAGGCCGACCCCAGTCTCCAATGGGTCGCCCGATGAGCCCGATGAGCCCCGGACCCAAGAGCCAGGGCAGCCGACCGCAAAGCCCCAGCACGACGAGCCAACGCGGGAGCGGGAGCCCCCCTGTTTCCAGCCCATTGAACCCAAACCCACCATCACCAACCTCGTCACCAACAGAGCCGACGCCGGGATCACAAGCAGGTCCCATCGGTAGGAAGCCCGTCCCTGGCCAGGCTTACTGATGGAACAGCCAATGCCAAGTCACTGTCTATTTTCGATAAAGCATATTGGCCTTGCGCGCGCGCAACATCTGGGTAAAAATGGGTGGCGCTGGGCGTTTTGAGAGGTATCTAAACACGGAATATGGCGCCATGGCGACAATTGAGGACATAATATCGTTCTGCTCCTCTATTGCTGTCTAATTGTGCCCTGTTTTCGTGTCTGTTTTCTTTTTCCAAGATTTCCTTTTTTTTCTCTTCTCTATTCTATACAGCTGATCTCAGCACTTTCATTTACCCTGTGTATATATCATTCACATACGCAAAGGCGACGGCCTCGCCCTAGCCCCGTTGTATTGGGACTGCTATGACAGGTGACCAAATTACATCAGGCCTATGATTGGATGGCGTGTGTGAACACTGTTACAAGCAGGACTTGATGAGCCTGGCCCAATGGCTGGCTTGTATTTTACTTCACTTCTCTTTACCATTTTTTTCACCTTACACTTTGATCCTACGGGATGTGACGAAGCTGCGGAGTTGGGCAGCGCTCATGTTCAAGATTACGATGGCAGGAAGAGATTGTACGTCCCATGAGGGGAACGAGAACGTTACGGAACGATTATGTGTTAGCCAGGAAGATAGTCACTAGTTACTGATATGAAGAGACATGTTTTAAGATTGCGTTGTAGCTCCCCTTGCATTTGTGAGCAAGTTGTTATACTGCTGTACCTTGTAGTTGGTATGGAGTGTTGGTTCGGATGAAATGTTCTCCCCAACACGCAGCCTGGTGCTGTACTGTACATAAGATGATTAAGATGAGCCAGATGCCGCCCTGCCGAGGCTGAAACGACAAGAGTAGCAGCTGATGCATTCGAGCCTTTGTATTCACCAACCACCAACAATGAATGATATGGCACTTCTCCAATACGAGATGTCGGTTGTTGGTACATTGCTGCCTTGTTTTTCGGCGACTTTGAGCCGAAATAGAAGAGGGGGTCTGCAGTGCACTGAGGAAGTCGCATCCAGCACGAGCAAATCAGATCACGTTACCACCTCCTTCCTTGACTCGCTTCTTCAAACATTCTCATCCAAATGGCCTCTTATTATTCTCCCCCCTTTCAACAATAACGACGATTGATTGCAAATGTGTTCCTGAATAGCCAATCCGAAGGCTGGTTCCTCGATGCTCAGGCCACATGCCCCATCGATCGGAAATGATGCCGACATTGTCCTGTCAACGTTAAGAGCGGCGCCACGAGGGGGGAACAAGATCTAGATCCAGATCCAACTCGACCTCCTCATTCCGAATATCAACACCATCGGTTTCACCAAGTGAATTTACGCTCAACCAAACGCGAGAAAGCCGACGCACGTCAAGCGGGGAGGTCAAAGAGCACAGCGCACGGGGTCAGGGGAGGGCTTTCGCATGGTTGTGCGCCAACTGCCCCCATATTGTTTTTTTTTTTCGCCGTTTGTCGGACAGCTGCATCTGTCTCGGACGTTGCTCCACTCTCTGGACCTGGGGGTTTCGTTTTCTTTTATCTGCCTGTTTCTCGCGTTATTTCGATTCTTTTTTTTGAGGATTTTGTTGTTTTTCTTTTTATCACGAACTCTCACCGGACCTCATTTTACAAAGAGATAACCAAGCCAACTGCGGAAATCCATATTCACTTCACCATGCAGTCTCTTGCCGTTCTCTTCCTCGCCCTTGCGGGTACCAGCATCGCAGCTCCTGCTCAGGACCAATCTGTTGGCCAACATGTCCCCGTTGTGTCGACCGAGGTTCAGGGCCAGGCCGCCCCGGTAGTGGAACTTCCCGGCTTCAATCACCTCGATCGGAATGCTGCGGAGGATGCTGTCAAGGCCCCCGAGGGTGCTGCTTTTGATGGCACATGCGAGCAGATTACGCTTGGAGGACATGGAAAGGTCGGTATGACGACTCTTGATGGCCTCTGCCGGAACAGTGCTGGCGATTGGTGGAAGACGAGCCTGAACTTGAACGAGTGTATCGGAAATGTTGGGGGCAAGTTGGTGTACCAACCAGGGTAAGTTGGGTACGACTCATTGTGTTTTTTAAGATGGTTAGGCTAACGTTGGTATTTTGAAAGTGGTGGATTTGATGCTACTTGCAGGCCTTGCACGATTAGCAACATCCACGGTGGAGACAACATGAATCTCAAGTGTAACTGTCTGGATGACCAGAAGATGCCAAAGTTCACTGCTTTGGAGATTGGATCTCGTGGTGAGTGAAGTTCCTTTCTACTCGGAGGGGAGAGATGCTGACGAGTAACAGTTGGAGACCCCTTGGCTGTCAAGCTGGTGGACGGACGCTTCGTTTGCGGCGACAATGCTGGCAGCATGGGCCCAGCCTTTGTCTAGGAGACCGATGAGTTCCTTTCTTTGAGAGAAAGCAAGTAGCTGAGGGTGGAGGAGCTGAGAAATGGATAAGCTATGTGTTTAGTTGAATGCATGAAGATGGATGGATGGTATCGGGAATATCTGAAGTCAACTTAGGAGATGCTAGCGAATACATATTGAGTGCAGATTGAATCACGTTTGATGTCATGTGTTGCTTGTAAGTTGCCTTGATTGTATAATTGCTCTTGACCTTCCGATTTCATTGCCCACATTCACGGGAATACCTGTTGAACACCCTAATTCTGCTATGTAGCATCCCACGTCGCGAAATTAGTAGTACCTAGTGATAGCAACAAATACCAGACGAGTATAGTTACGGTAGTAAATAAGTAAAAATATATACCCATGACAGCAGGTCTTGGAGGAATACAGCCATAGTGGTAGACAATAGGGGAATATTCTCGGTAGCTATGCGGTTTCCCTTCACATCCAAGTTTCGATACTGCGACTTCACACGCAGTCACTATAGTGCTGAATAGCAATTCACGCATTTAATTGCCCCCACAGCGTATCCATCCAGTCAGACAGGTGCTGTAAAAGCTGGGATGATGTTATAACACCGTACACTATAATTCGAAGAAGAAGTTCAAGTGTCACTCTTAAACGATCAAGCTTCTCACATGTGATGAATAATCTTTGATGATAGTTCATTCGATCGTTGACTGGTAGCTACTCCGTCTTTTGGCCTGGTCTGTGAAGTTGACCCTTTTACAAGCTGTTGAATGAGAGCGCCTATTGTTTATTCTGTATTGAATGCGTGGGAGAATCTGGCAGTAAGTACAGAAGACATGTGTACTAAATGACTGTCAGGCCCTTCACTTACGGCCGTGGCTTGTCGCCAGCTGCCAAACGCCGACGAGTCTAACTGACAGCTGCCACATATTAAGTCTATTTCTATTTATTTGGAACAAATGCTTCCATTTCTTTCTTCTTCTCTTCAACTCCATCATCTTCTTCATCATCACCCTTTTGTGCAAATCTTGTTGGTGTCTACTTCCCTACCTCCACGCTTCCCACCAAAAGTGCAAGGATCGCCGTCTGTAGTGATGGGCGACGGTCTGATAAACGCTCAATTCCCAGGAGGATATTCCAGCCAGCCAGATGCTGTTTCACCGTTCATAAGAGACTCGAGAGAAAGGAGGTCATGGCCGAGATGCGGCCACTGCTTCTACGCCTCCGCGGCAAATGGACTGACGAACTGGCCGCGGATATCGCAGCGACTTTGACGCCCCAGAAGCTTCAAGTGATGCAACCACTAGCAAAGGCGCTGCTTTCGGGATGGATCTATCAGCAGGAGGATCCAAAATACGTTCTGTGGCTGAAGAGCGCAGAGGCGGACATGACGTCTGTTGCATGGGGAGAGACGGTGACAATTCCTGCTGAGGAATACTGGTCGTCTACAACACTCATGCGTTCTGTTCTTCGAGAGATGGACGAGGCTATGGGGACGCTCTTCAAGCAGCCGAGGCAGAGAACCTTTTTTGAAAGGAGGTTGTTGATGCTCAAAATGTTCGTGGGGCGTGTGGAATGGCACAGCAAGCATCAGGAAGAACTCCCAAGACTGGATCCCGACACTGTGGAGTTGATCATGCACGCCGGTGACAGTCGATACAGCATGCTCAAGTACGTCTACGACCAAAGGCAAAGCTCTTGCTGCTCAAGTTCTTCATGATGCATGATCAGCCATTTTGGATTCATGGGAGGAGGGGAATTTCGCGCTGGGTTGGTGTATTCGACACGGATCATGGATATGGCGATTTCTACTGAGTTACTTGGCGTTGATCATTTGTCTCGCGCTGCTCAAGGGCTTATCAAGGGACAAGGGGAGGAGGAGTAACATTATGCTGGTTGATGCCGGCTCAATGATTGGGATAGGGATGAGTCTTTTGGGGAGTGTATTGGGTAAAGCCAATGTTATGGGTTTCTGGGATCTCGATATCTTCACAAGAATCAAGAAAGATCTCATCTCAACTTTACTAGTCTTTAATTAAAAGCACTCTCTCCTCAGACGCTTGTATTCATGACTCTGCTTGTGCCCTGCTTGCGTCTACTCGAGCATCCAGTCGACTTGGTTTTGTAAAACAGGCAGCTACTCAGCCCATCAGGGAGTGTGTGAAAAACATGACAATGCTCTATTCCCATGCATAATCTCTTGCTGATGTCTTATTCGTGCCTTGTTTGTCAGTATCTGCAAATATTTCTGCATTTCTCTGGTATAATTCTGCCATCAATAGGCTGCCAACTTGGGGCATTCGCTGGCCCGTCACTCCAACTGCCAGCCAGCGGGCGGTCAAGAGGGCAGAAATCCCCGTTAAATTCACTTTGAGGTGACGACTGGCTGAGAGCTCTTCTTCCTTCTTCCTTTCTTCACCTAACCCTCCCATTTTTGAAACAACAAACTCTGTTTTGCCATCTATTTCCGCACTCTCTGATGCTTTACAGCTTTCCCCTTTCCCAAATATTTCGCATACAGGATTCCCATCTCCCCAACGAGAGACGTTCAAGATACACAACAAGGAATTACGCATCAACAGAGAGTCGGCCCAAAGGAACCTGCATATTGCCCCCGACACTCACTGAAGACGCATTTTCGAGATTCTCTGGGGAACAGCCTCCTGCCATTCTACACGACAACTCGAACCATCACCACTTCTAGCCAAAGCCATGACCAGCAGTCAACAAACCGAGTCCTTCCTCATGGAAGTAACACAAGTATTTACCCGCGAAGAAGCGAAAGCTTCACTGGGGCATATTTTCGAGCTCTTCAACAACGACAAGCACGATTTGATTACACAAGAAATGGCTAATGGTATTCAACTGAAGCACACAAAGGTTCTGAGCAAGGCCGACAAATCATTTCTTCGCATGTGGGCGTACTCGGTAGGGGATTCACGGGTCCTAGGACTCCTCGAAATCTCACCAGACGACTTGGACAGTTACAGTTGGACGGAGATGGACGAGAAGCCCATTCTAGACCTATTGTCTGCCAAGTCAAACCACACTCCCTTGATAGATGAGAAGAACTGCCTTGCCGAGAAAGACGAATACCAGCTCGTGGAGGACAAGATCGAACAGCTGTATACCGCAATCGAAGACCAGAAGAAGAGAGCGTCCGATTGGCAGTTGAACATGCAGATTCGGCTGGCTGAACTGAGTGGGGAGATTTCTGCCCTCAAAAGGGATCTGGAAAGTGTCGAACAACACAATGCCGAGATTGCTCAATGTTTGAAGAGAGTTCCTGCGCGAGAGGAATCTGAAGACCCAGTCTTTACAGACTACGGAAGGACAGAGAATCCCAACCCCATCATTTGCGTAAATGATGCGGAAATCGGAACAGAGGATATGCTTGCTACCTGAAAGACCTGTATATGCTCATGCCACCGACCTTTACCTCGATCGATTCGTTGAAGATTACAGGATACATTCTTACACGTATACGACACCAATATTCCTTGATGTCAAAACGCTACTGGGGGGTGGATGCTTAGAAACGCGTTAGTTGCAGTGCCCGAGAATATGCGAATTTGGAACTGTTTTTTATCCAGCAGGCTGATGGTACGAATTTCCAGATTATGGCGCCATTTGGTGCGTCAGTAGCTGGAATATGTTGTTATTGTGTGTTTAAAGCTCAAGAGGTGTCTCTGGGAAAGAGAATGTGTTTATCCTAGATCTCATATATACGCGTTGAGATTAAAACCCGGAGATGTCTTCATCATCACACTCTCTCCAAATACGATGCCCATATTTCATTGTGGCCTCATTGTTCCAAACCTCAATCAGTGCCTAGCACTGCCCTATTCGTGACTCCTCGAAATACGCAAACTGATACGCCGTCGAATACAAGAGGTAAGCAGGCACAGTGTTCAGGTTGGCGTTTTCCGTCGGCTCCTAAGACAGCTCCACGTTGTTCCCATCATCATCACGAGTGGTGGCAACCGCGTCGTCTTGCCCATCCCATTGTTGGCATATGTCCTTGGCCAAGGTATAAACCTTGTCCTCAGAAAGGCCAAAGGTCCGGCCGCACGATCTGCCCTCATTCAGCAGCATGAGGGTAAGTTGGCCCTGGGTACACCGTCTGCCAGCTGGGCTCTGGACTGCATCTAGCTTGACCAGTGGTGGAGCGAGTTTTGTAATGACTCCTGTCTCTAGGTCGAGATGGCAGTAATTCTTGGGGGGATCACCTCGCTTCCAGGCTCCTGTCTGGTTTCCAGCAGCGGTGTTGTTTAGTTCCAGGGCACTGGGTGGCAGTTCGTTTTTCTTCTTGCCGAGGCTGAGTATCTGGAAGCTCTTAAACAGGTCTTTGTCGACCCACAACCTCTAGGCTCGAGGAGCAAATGGGGTATGTAGCCCGGATATCCTTGCCAGTTCGGCTCGTCGTATACATCAAGTCCAGCGCTCGGAGCGCCGGTCAGGTCTTTCACAACTAAGACAGACTTTACGTCCATGAACGCAATGGCCTGCGTCGTCGACTTGCTGAAGCTAAACTCCTCGACAGAGGAATGGCACTGTGCTTCCGCATGGCCTTTAATAAGCATAAATCCTTGGCCACATGATGCCACCGCGCCTACTATTAGCTGCGATAGTAGTATTCCTCTTTAATTATTCATGAACAAACTGCTATGCTATAATCCATCAAGTGCCATTGTAATAATTCGGCCTCTAGACCCGAAAATTAGCTGAGATTGGGATACAACAATATGAGATGGTCGATAATCCGGGGGGAACCATAATACCCTCTTCGAACCTCTCATCAGCCACTCTTTATTTGGGACTGTCCAGTATTTCTTTAATATTGACTGTCTGGCTTCCTTAATAGGCATATCCTCGTAGACATTGACTTCTGTGTTGATAAAGGCTAGAGGAAACTCGGGAAATAAATAGTCGCCATATGTGTCTGGATGAGGGCAGAAACTTGGAATTTTTGCCCTTGTCGACGTATTAAAAAACCTCGATATTCTTGTTGGACGCAACAGTAATCAACTGCGTCCCCTGCGCTGAAAATATTACTGGGTTGTCGAAATATGATAGATCTGGGTAGATAATAGACACAGGTACTGGATGACCCGTCGAAAAATCTTCAATGCGAATTCTTTTTTGCCAATCTTCTGAATCTTCTGTATTTTCCCAATATTCGATAAATGCCACTTTCGTGCCATCTGAAGACATGACAATATTCTGAATGTACCATTCATTTGCCCCCAACAGTCTCCTGGGGTTGCTTGCAACAGAATCTAAAATATACAATTTAGACCGAGGATCATCATAATACTCGTGCTGGATGATCATGTAAATCCCATTGTCTTTGGAGAAAACACATGTTAGTGTTGTGCGATAATATTGGTAGGCAGGCGTGCCTGATGCTTGTATATCCCGCAATATCTGCATCCGACGACACTGAGCCAGATCCCATATCTCTACATACATATTCATCAAATATGATTGCCGCCAAGGGCGCGAAACTTGAGAACTCAGCGCGGAACTTCGAGTTATCGGGCTTGCTGATATCTAATAGTTTGCAGCTCATATCTCTCAAATCCAATTTGCCAATAGCGTCTTTTGTTGAAAAATAGACTGTTTGATCCTTCGAGTCTAGAGACATATGTTTAATTTTCCTGGTAGCAGGGGCCCCAGAGTTTGTAGAAGGTGCAGCATGCAAATCCCATATTTTGATCAGGTTGGCAAGTATTGTTTCGTCTGGAGAAAAAGCCATTTTAAAAATCGTATCTGTGTGACCGGTGAGATAGTGTCGTAAAATCTGATTTTTGATATCCCAGATCGCAATTGCCGCATTATAATAGCCTGAAATTGCGAGCATCTCTTTACTATTAGATAAAACGAGGGCTGCAGCCATTTCAACTTGTCCGTCAAACTTTTTTTCAGTTTCCCCCGTCTTGAAATTTAGGAACTGAATAATGCCCCTTTTGTACGCAATGATTAGGAACTGTCCATCAGGGTCGAAGATAACCTCAGCAACCTGGTGCGTTTCACTCTTGAATCTTCGGCAAATCACATTGGCGTGGAGATTCCAGATAATGATGTCTAATGGATGAAAAAAGGCAGCCCATTTACCATCATGAGAAGTGTATGCCTTCATTTCCGTATCCACGGAACGAAGAAGTGCACGGAGTTCAACACTTGTGAATTTACCAGATTGTAAATTGAGGACTGTGTAATCTCTCTCTGGCGATAAGATCGATAGATCATTTCCAGTAAGCGACAAGGATTGGCAATTGAATATTTGATCAGTCGAGAATGTATCTAGACATTGTTGATTTTCGATGTCCCAAAGCTCTATTTCCCCCCTTCCGAAAGTTATGAGTCTGCCATTTGGGCATATAAGAAGTTTATCTGTCCCTTCCATCTGGGTATCGAGTTTATAAAGGCACGAGGCTGTTTTCAGGTCCCAGATGTTGACACCGCCTTCGGATTCGCCGATTATCAATTTCCCGTTGAGCGAAAAGATGATTTCTAAAGAATGATAATGAGGCACTTTATATTCTATGGTCTGGACACAAGCCGACCAGTTAGAATCAACCTGAGGCGTCTGTTTGATGAAAGCTGGGCAATCTGACGCAAAAGTCTTTCGAACAATGCTATTGGTTGGCGAAAAAACGAGTGCTGAATTATACATTTGTAGTGGTGCTTCTTGAATTGCTGGTCTAAAAGAGAGAATAATTCTGTTGGCGTCCTGGAGCAGCTTCGATAGTTCCAAACAATGGTATCTCTGAACAGCAAGGGTTAGTACTCCATTGGAGAAATTGGGTATGTTGAAAGAAACCTACATCGGCAAGGGTCTTCAAGGCAAGTATGAGTTCAAGCCCTTCGTTGATTCTTCCAAGCCAGGTTAATGCTTCGACCCAGTTTAGCATCTTGGCTTCAAGTAATTTATGCTCTGGTCCTCCATCTTGGAGCACTATCTTTCCCTCTTGCACATGATAAACCCAATAGATGCATGCGTAAGCTATAGCTTGAGGTAGATATTTCTCAATCGTCTCTCTTTGAACTTCGTCTCTACCCACTCCTGGGTCCTGAAGATTGCACATATCGTTATGCAAATCCGTCGATAGCAGTTGTACACATCGCTCTGCTAACTACGCATGAATGGTTGCTTCTTCGATTCGTAAGCCTTGACAGCCGTTTTCGCTAATAAACGAATTCTCATCTAATAACAAATCCCGGTATGAAAGGTGGAACAATTTGATCGGCGTGTCTGTAGATTGGGCATCCAACACAGAGGAAAGAGGCTTTAATTTGCTCTTTATTTCACACTCTTGAAACCCAATCAAATCTGAGAGAGCAGAAATGGATAGGGGTCTAGCAAGAAGAATAACCGACCCAACAATTTTCTGAAACTCGGCAGTAAACCTTTTTCTGGCATATATTGGGGTTTCGTTCATGATTCGAGCCAAAATGGAACGGTATAAGTCTTCCACATGGCCTTCCCCTCTTGTGCTAAACTCCAATATGTGCTCAATCTTTTGGTCTGGCGTCTCTGACCACTGATCGTTTCTGAGCATTCGAGATATTGTTGCAGCAGAGATAAACAGAGGACTCGCTATCCGTACGAGCCGATCGAGTATTCTTTCCCCAGGCCAGTCCAATGGAAGCTGCTGACCTTGCTCCATCTTTTCTTCAATGTAGTTATACTGGATTTTATATTCCTGTATATCGTTCTCTAAGAAAATCCTAATGTCGCTCTGGATTATACTTTCTTCCACCCGATGTAGCATCATATTCTGTCGGATACTCTCTGTAATGTTGAACTGTTGGTTGATATGATACTCTGGTCTGCTGGTAAGGAAAATCTTGATTATAGCAGGAGAATCCATATTATGCGCCGTTAGTAGTTTGATCAGAAGCTTTGCATCGTTTGGTGGATCACATTCGTCGAGTGCGTCAACAACGACCACAATCGTCATCCGCTCCGGGGTAGACTCCATATGAACCTCCTTGAGAAGACGAGCCCACAATTCTCGAAACTGAGTCTCCAACAGTTTGCTTCCGATCTCGGGTTCTTCCTGAAGTATGCCATGGAGGACCTGCGTCAGAATAGGTTGCTTGCGGATCATTTGGCTCGCAATTGTTGCAAAAAAACCGCCGAGCCGTTCCACGGTCGCCTTGGCCTCGTTTGAAGAAAAAGCTTGCACCCAAGCCTTTCCCGTCAAAATTCTTTGCTACCGTCTGAGCTATGGTTGATTTGCCAGTCCCAGCCAACCCTTGTAACCAGAAAATGGAAGGGCTAGATGGATCGGCTGCCCACTTATATATGGTGTCAAGTATTTCAAGCCGTGTGCCAGGGTGACATCCATTTCTGGATGCTTCGGAAAAGTCATCATAAGCTGCTCCTTGAGCAATTTGAAGCTTACTCAAGATGAACTCCCTTTGTATGCTTTCGAGCAGTATTCTATGCATTGTTAGAGCCTCAAACTTGAATAGAGAGGAAGCAATCCATACAAGTGGTATTTTGAAGAGTGTTGTAAGTTATCAATGAGTTCAAAAGTCTTTTGGAAGGATTTATTCTGATTGAAAGAAAAAAATCTCTCACAGTCGTCTGCGCGTTTAGTAAGTTGGGAACTGCTTTCGTCGAGACTCTTGACTTTCTTCTCCACCTCGTTGAGTAAAAATGGAGCTTTGATTGCTATAGATTTGTTTCTGTGAGAGTACAGAAAGCTGAGGAAAAACAAAGAATTTGCGTATGAGTCGACAAGAGATTTTTCGAGAGCCTCTAGAGCCTCCTTGATGCCATCCGTGACAGAGTCGGAGGTCAAGTAGAGCCTTTGATACATGTTGCATTGCAGAAGCAGCGAGGTGACAGAAGCCAGACCTCCCAGTATTTGTATATTTAACTGATGATTAGACGTAATACCCTATCCAAGACATTCCTCTGTCAGCCCTTGTTGAGTTCAAGCGTCTGGTGTTACTTACCACAAGGACCACTCGTACAGCAGCCCATGGGAGGGCTGCATGTACTGGATCATAGCTAACTGCAACATCGCCTACTGAGATGAACTGGTTGAGGATGGAAATAGTCTTTTCAACATAGGCGGATGTCGAATTATGACCATGCTTATCTTTAAAATGATGCTCCATCGCCTCTTTGACGCTCGACACCAAGTCTGTCATGACTATCGGTCTGGCATCAGAGGATCCATCCTGGGGAACATGTTTCTCGATTTCTTCGATTAGATATATAGCATCTCGGTCTTTTGATTCCTTTACTTCCAACAGCACTCGGTCCCACAGGGCTTTAGCAATTCTTTCTTCGTGTCCCGTTGTCTGTGTTTGTTTGGGTGCAATCTGTGCGTCTTCCGATGAAGATGGTCCTGTTGGTCACAATATTAGCTTCATGTGGCACCTGATCCTAAAATAACCTACTTACCGTGTGACAAAGCGACAGATAACAAGACATTGCCTGCCCTGACAAGTTCTTTGTGCGCTGTGCTCTCCTTTGACGGTCTTGGGATATGAGCCTCAGTAGTCTTCTGGGCGTCAACCTTTTTGCTTTTGATAGGGAGCTTCCAGCCCTTCATTGCGAATATTGTTGACGGTGAAGAGCCAATGCTTCTACTAAATTAGAAAACATGAAATGGAAATGATGTTGTAGGAGTAAATGCTTGCTAGGGTGCAAGAGAAGGATCCGGGATAAGGCAGCAATGTCGGGCTTGCGCCAACAGTACCTGATGACCCAGCAGCTGAATCTACATGTGATAAACCACGTGCCTTTGTTGTAATTGGTCAACATAACATGCATTCATGCAATGAGAGGCGAGAAGCAATTAATCTTGTGTATAGAATTAGTGGGGGGTTCACAAGGCTCTATGTAACCTTAGATTGGCCAATACAATACTTACATAGGTACCCAAGTGAGGGCCAGAAAAAAGAGCATACATTCAGCAATGCAAGCACCTAATCAGCTTAATACCAAGTACTAGACATATACAGCTATAGCAGCAAATACTAAAAATAAATAACTATACTAGCAGTTAAAGAAATATAGATACAGTAGTGACTACTAAAGAAATATGAATGGAGTAGAAGTTATTAAAAAAGTATAGATATAGCAGTAAATATTAAAGAATATATAGCTACAGTCGAAGAATTTCGACGTTGTATGCCTTGTATACAAGTTGTAACAAGCTTAGAAATACGACAAGCGACGACGATATACGAGCGAACGTCAGTTGAAAAGAGCACCATCCTTGTGATTGTATTTATATTTATGACCCTCCATACGCCGAAACAAGAGTTGGTTATCCGATTTATTCGCCCCTCAAAAAATACAAGTTTATCCTTGGCCGCTCCTCGATTGATTGCTAACCAAAAAGCAAAAGGGTGAATGTGAGCAAAGGAGAAGAAGACCCTCTAAGTGCTGGAAAGACGGACGAATGAAGCAAACCAAGCTAATATACCCCCCTCACAAGAAATAATCCGCAACTGGCTTCTTGGCAGGCATCCCCCTAGAGTCCTGCGGCGCAGCTTGGAACACGCGATACCGTCGAGCAGGCCCATTCTTGGGACCGCCTCTCGGCTCAACTATGCCACCAGAACTACGGCCAACGTCTCCATTCGTCCTCTGAAAGATGCCCGTGCCTGATTCGTCCTCGGTGAGCTCCAGCACGGCGGCGACATTGCCGCATCGGTAGCAGTAATTCGGAGCTGACCAGACGGTGACGATGGAAGCGTCAAACATTTCCTTGAACCCTTCCATGACAAGCTGATGCGCACGGGCAATGAGACTTAGATCGTTTCGGTGGTTGAAGACTTTGACAATATCGGCTCCGAAGAGGAATCCGGCTCCTCGGGGAGAGAGACCCCAGCCGTCGATTTCGTCCGGGTCAGACCACAAGAGGTCGCACATAGCTCCTTCGTGAGGAACTTCTTGTTTCCGATCAATGAGCCGAATCTTGTCTACTGTGTCAACCAGAGGACTCAGTCCACCATGCACGCAAAGGATGGCCCCCGTAGGGTTTCCCACGCTGCCGCTGCTGGAACCAGACGCTCCTGTGCCGGGAGGGCCCGTCTTGTCCACTGTGTTTTTATTGGCGTTGTCGAGTTTCTCTTGGGAAGATTGGTTGGCAGGCTGTCGGGGAAACCGGCTGATTATAGAGCCAGCCTGATCGCATACCTCAATCTCGGTATCATCGTCTTCTGGCGAGCCGGGAGAGAGCGTGCTGGAGGCACCCAAAACAATGGCACCGAGGGCAAGGTAATCGAATACGTCGCAGCAATAGCGCCATACGTTTGCGCTGCCGTACTTGCGAAGACACTCGTCGTAAAAACCATACACTGTCGTTATCTGCCGTGACTCGTGGTTGCCACGAATCAGCGTCATGCGGTCTGGGTATCGAACTTTGAGGCAGAGGAGGAGGAGGAATGATTCGAGAGAGTAGAAGCCACGGTCGACAAAGTCACCTAGTAGATTCATAAAACGTTAGGAGGAGATGATGGCGATTGATCGGTATTTGCATGGAGAGCCGTACCCATGAAGAGATAGTTGGTATCGGGAACATCGCCGCCGACGCGGAAAAGCTCCATTAGGTCGTGAAACTGGCCGTGGATATCGCCACATATCTGTTACCATAGCAAAGCCGCATTGGTTATTACCCATCATTCTCATTGCAGTCTCCGAGAGAGAGACTTACTGTGACCGGCGCCGTCACGGTGACAACGTTGCCCTCCTCGATAAGAAGTTCTCTAGCACGGTGGCAGAGCTCCCGCACTTGGTCTTCTGGGATAGGGCGGCATGAGCGCAGCTGCGCGATCGCCCTGCAAGGTACATTAGCAGGCAAACGACATGTTGGGCCAGGGTCGGCATGTGAACGGACTTGTCGAGATCGCTCATGATGGGCGGCAGAGAGAGAGAGAGTCACTGACGCCACAGGAGCGGTGCGCCGGTCAAGCTGATGCGATAATCGGATAGAGATGACAAATGGCTATAACATGTCGCGGTCAAGCGGTTGTTGCAGCGCGAAATCGCCGTTTGGCGTGGGAAGGGGCAGAGTCACGCGAGGCGCAGCTGGAAGATGGAAGTCGAAGATTCAAAATGCATCACCACTATCGCGTTCGAGATGCGGCTGCGTTTCGGGCGCAAGCATTAGAGTGGCATGCCGCTAAGCCGCTTCATCTCTAGCACTGATTGATCGCTATCCCACAGCTCCAGCGGCTGTTTTTTTTTAGCGCTCCAGCAAGGACCTGCAGGCTCTCCATGCAGCAGAGCCGCCCGGGATTTTGGGACCAGTGAATGGAATTACATTGCGCCGCGCTCCGAGAAGCCTCCCACCTCCCACTAACAGCGCAGCCAATGAGGGCACGCCTAATCGAATGTCTGCATCGATCATACCAGGCGCCTTTTTTCTGCTGAGCTTGTCGAGATCCAGCTGCAATTTGGACGGCCAACCTCCAATTGGATGCGCATCGTGGTTTGAGGGAACATGCGACAATTACCTTGTGAGTCCTCAATGCTTACATACACATGCGTCTACACTCTACATGTCACTGGTGTTGGAATGGCATAGGTAACTAACAGCTGGTGTCGAATCTGATTTACAGCCTCAAACACCACAGTCAATCAATCCCGCTGACAGCCGAGGGATTGCCCACCATGCCGCCGCATCTGCACCCACGGTCCCGAATGACCTCGTCACTCTTCGCTACGACGGTACTTGCCAGCTTCTTCGTTGTGGCTCTGCCGCATCTACTGCCGTGCCCGGTCCCGCGGACAAAGTACGCTGATGGAGAGATTATCGTCGACGAGAACGGCCGACGGAAGAGATGGAAGAGGAGGGACATTGACGCAAAGGACGGACTTGTGCAGTTCAACCAGACGACAGACGAAGAGATTGAGCGTGCAGCAGAGCGAATGACAAGGGAGTGTCCCGTACCGAAACCCGGAGGGATGTTGGGAGAGTGGCTTGGATTCCACGCCACGGATGACAAGACGAGGGCAAACAGATGACGATTGATACCACCAAATGAATGATAAAAAAAATAAAGAAAAGTCAAATATGCGAAATTTCGGCAAGATGCTGTCCCGTGAATGTGTGCTGGATGCGGACATCAACAACTCCTCTCTTTATTCCGAGCAGGCCGGCTCCGCAAGGCTGACATCCGCAAGAGAGTGCGAATCAACAGACACAGAGGATCGATTGTTGCACTACCGTTCCACAAGTGATCTGAAAACGATTGTGCTATCCACTGAGCAGAGTCATTTGAGCTGCAGAGCTCGGACTCAATGGATAACCTTTGTTATTAGCTTACATTCATAGTTTCCGCGCCCCCGGCACTACCCCAGCGAACAGTTGAAACCACAACGGGCAACATCCGCACCATATTCATACAAGTCATAATCGTCCGAGCCAATGCTAATTTTGGAACCTTGTTGTCAACCCTGTATGGGCGGCCCCAAGTCAGGCCAGCCGTTTATGTTTCTGCATGGTTGATAAACCTCGGAACGCAACATGAGAAACGCCCCGAAACTTTCAAACACGATGACGCATTGGCGCGACTCAAGCCAGACGGCACTTTCAACATCGACGCTCATCCTTTGCCTCCTTTGCCGCCGTCTAGACCGTTGGGGGTCCTGCGGCTTTGTGTGTTGCCGGTCGATCTGGCGTCTGAGAATCGCCAGGGGGGTGAAACTTGCCCCGCGGTCTCAAACGTGGGATCGAAAGGCCAAGCTTTTGGCAGCTTTTCTTACCCCAAGCAATGACACTTGCCAGATTCAGCTACTCTTTTGGTCATCCTGCGACGCTTCATGTTCACCGGTTTGAGCTTATGCCGCACGCACTATCCTCGATCCTACCGTGATGCGTTTTAAACTGTACTTGGTTGTGGTGCGCTAAGCTTGGATTTCGTGTTGCTTTAGATCTTCTGCCGGGAGACGATTCACGTTTCACATTACTATTCCCCGACTCATGAGACTTTCGCTTACGGCTGTGCTTTGGGGATTGCTGGTGCTCACCCATGATGCCGTGATGGCTGTGACGATCAACTGAGATCGATATGTCATCAGAGCTAGCGAATCATCCGATAGACCAGGGGCTCTTCCTCCCTCGCCTCCGTTGGGGTAGCCTCTGGATACCATCACATCCGGTCTCAGGGGCTGACGACTCATACAAGCTACGACTCCATGGCTAAGCGACCACGGCTCCGGATGAAGATGAGACGGGCAAAAAGCTTGTGTGCGGCAGCATCCGAGGTATCCTCTTTCCAAGAGTATATATCATGCCCTCTCTTCGCCCAAAGTTCTCGTTTCTTCTCTTTTTCTCCTCAGGGTCGCTGCGCTTCACTCATTATACATTCAATTCTTTTCTTTTCCTAAACAAGAGCTGTGCTCTGTTTCCTTTGATTCACTGAAACCTTTTGCTCGATTTTTTTTTACCAACCATTCCTTCAACTTTCTTCTTCTTACCATTTCTTCTTTTATTTTATCACATTATTCAAAATGAAGCCTGCTTCAATTCTCCTCCTCGCCGCCGCCGGCCTTTCGTCTGCTCTGCCGGCTCAGTTTGGTACCGCCAACACCGGTGTCCAGGCCCGGGACAGCCGATCTCTCTTTGGCCACGCCATCAATGCCATTGCTGCCCGCAACCTGGTCCCTCTCAACGCCAACACGGCTGCTCCCCCTCCTGCGGCCGATCCCGCCGCCGACAAGAAGGAGGCCCCTGCTGCTGCTCCTCCTGCTGCTGCTACTCCTGCTGCTACTCCTACGGACAAGAAGGCCACCGACGCCAAGGCTGGTGATGCCAAGGCTACCGATGCCGCGGCGACCACCACTGCTGCTGCTGTTACTACCACTGCTGCCGCCACCGATGCCGCCGCCACCGAAGCTGCTACTACCACCACCGCGGCTCCGGCCATCGAGACCAGCGCCGTCGCCGTCGGCAACGGAACCGCCTCCGACAACGGCAAGGGCAAGGGTAACGGAAAGGACAATGGCAAGGACAGCGGAAAGGGTAACGGCAAGAACAACGGCCAAGGCAAGGGCCAGGGCAAGGGAAAGCATAACAACAACAACAACAACAACAATAACAACAACAACAATAACAACAACGGCAACAACGCTCTCAGCGCAGCCATCGCCGGCGCCCTCAACACTCTCGGCCTCGACGGCGTCCTGGACGCCAGCTCCCTGGACAAGCTGAGCGTCGGCAACCAGATCTCGCTGCTGGCCCAGATCGTTTCCCTGCAGACCATGAAGGATCTGCAAATGGTTGGCGGACAGGACATTGTGATTGTGCTGAACCAGGGCTTTAGGAGCAACGGGCTCAACATCGGTAAGTACACGATTCTCTCTTGTACCTGTTTTAAAGTGGTCGGGTGTGCTAACGAGGGTGATTAGTTATCAACGCATAAGGCGGAATAGGAAACGAAGCTTTTCGCTGGTAAAATGGGAATGAAATGGAAATGAAAGACAAGGGTTATGGCTGGTTGATCTAGCATGGAGTATGTAAATCACGATAACTTGGAGAAAAAAAAGAATTGTCAATCAAAACTTGTGCTTGCACCATGTGAATGTCAAGAATTCTCCCTCGTGAAATGTGAATATTGCAAGAGTCAAGCTCCAAGAATTAAATATGCTACTCGACCGTCATCCATCATCCAATCTAGTACAAGCAAGCCAAACCGTAGAACAGGTATAAATCAATGAAAAAAAGCAGTAAGCGTGATTCGATACAATGAACTCATACAAGAAACAACATGTATAGCCCCTTGACAACAACAAGAAAAAGAAAAAAGCTATCCTTTCAAAAAAAAAATATGCCCTCAACCTCCATGATTCTTCGCTCCCATGCCACCAGCTCCCCCAAAACTCCCATCCATCCGACCATCCATCCTTTCAATATGATGTTGGGTGTGATTTCCCTTTTCTCCCCTAAAACACCTGAAAAAAAAAGGAAATTTATATAAACAAACGTTCCTACATACCTTTCGTCAATCCGTCCGCTCGCAGAGAAACACCTCAACGTCGCTCATCTTCAAGCCAAACACAGCCATCCATCAACCCACTACGGCCTTTTCACTGAGACTCTCGAGAAACCTCCAGATCCTCCTTCTGACTTCCACGACAGAGTGCTCGAAGCTGTCGATTCGCACGCGCGCGCTCGTCTCAGAGACGACTTCCTGGAATGCGTTGCCAAACTTGTTCAGGCCGTACCCTCTATCGTTCTCGGCATCTTCGTCGTCCGAGTCGTCTTCCGATTCGGACGAGTCAGACCCTTCAGACTCCGTCTCCAGTTCATCATCGTCATCGTTGTCGTCGTTGCCTTGGTTCGCAGCTCGTTTAGCCGCACGCTTCTCTTCCCGAATCTTTTCCTTGGCCTTTCGCGCCTCCTCCTTCTTCGTTGCCTTGGCCTCCTTGTTGGACTGCCTCTCTTGCTTAGTAGCCTTGTTCATAAACACGCTATCGGGCCCTCCGCCGCCGCCAGTACCGACGACGACGTAGACTCCACGCTTCTCGTTTAGGCTCGCCACTACCAGGGGCGTTCCTCGACCCCCATGGGACAGCTTTCCATGGGATTCCTTTTCCTGTTCAGCCAAAGCCTCTCCTATCCAGAGAGCCAGCTTGGTCAAGGCGGCTGGGTGGGTGAAGAGAGCAACGTCTGGGCCGTCTTTGACGACACACATGCGGAAAGCACGGAGATGCTTGATTTGCTTCTTGTTGATGAGAGATGTTCCTGTTCGGTAGATTGCGCGGTGCAAAAACTGCGCCGTTGGCAGTCCGGCTTTGAGAGCATCAATACTGTCACATTTCGTTAGCATTCCATTTTCATTTTCCTGCATTGGACTCATAAGTGCAGCTCACTTTTCCAATGCGTCATACGCCTCCCAGAAGCGCCCAATCCACTCCTCGCCCTGCGCAACCAACTCTGACTCGTCCTCCACCTCGCGGGCCACCTGGCTTGGTCCTCCGTTTGTTGTTTCCAACGTCTGGGTATGTTGTCCGACCTCTAGCAGAGCACCAATGACGACGCCAACATCCTGGGCGCTGAGGGTGGCACGCCAGCCCCAGCTGCGGACAAAGCCCCATCCATCCTTGGCTCCCGCTCGATCTTTGCCGTCCGTGTCGACCGCCGGGACCATCTCGTCCAAGTTGTATAGAGATCCGTATTTCAAAAGCTTTGCTCGCAGCTCACGCTTCAGCATCATGTCCATGTGCGTATAGCTCTGTTTGCATTGTGCCAAGCTGACCCCCATCTTGGCGAGGAGCTTGTGAAGCCGCTTGATACCCGCCTCGCTCCAGGTTCTTAGCCTGGAAAAGAGATATGGCGAGTGTAGCATGCTGTCGTAGAGACTCCAGTGTCGGATCAGAAGAAACCTTGGCTCTGGTGACAGGCGAATGCCCGTGTCTTCGGGGTTCCTGGCCGTGGTCGGTATGATGCCGTTATTTTCAGGGGCAACTTTTCCGTTTGTCACTTCTGGTGGGTTTAACCTCCGGACCTCATCTCGCAAGAGCTGTCGCAGGCGAGCACCTCGCACGCCAAACCACCCAGACGGTCTCCCACCTCCACCAGAGCGGACGGGGGCGGCAACGCCCGCCGATGACCGTCCGTAGAGCTCCATGGATGTAACTCCCACTATAGCCAGCCAGAGAAGGTCATTGTCATCGCGACCTAGTTCGGAGGCCAACGAGTACATCATGGACGAGATGGGTTCTGCAAAGGACGAGCCCATCTTGTAGTATTGGTGTAGGACGGCTTCTTTATCTTGTCGCATTCGTAACAATCGCTTTCGCAGGGTGCGAGCGGACACTTTGGGCGGAGGTTGGGCTCCTGAAGGAGGCTCGACGGGGTCGCTCGACAGCACTGCAGGATCTCGGAGTGACAGTAGGCCTCTGGGCTTGGGTCTGCGAGGAGAGCTGGCTATGGAACTCGACTAGGATGTGTTAGAGATGCGCTACTGAAATGATACTTGGGAAGGACGCTTGCGTTTACGTACGGAATTACTTCGTCGCCGTTGACGAGGCGGCTCTTCCTCATCGTCACTAGATTCGTCTTCGTTTAAGCTCTTTCTCTTCTGCCCTGCATGAGCTGACTCTTCTTGGCCAGAATCGGCGCCATCGTCGTCGTCCTCATCCTCGCTGGAGCCCTCGTCGCCCTGCTCCTCAATGTCTGGCATATCCAGGAGCGCAAGATACGCATCGCGCTCCGTCATGAGATCCCCCTCGATATCGCCGTCGTCAAACACCACGATGCCGCCTTTGCCCGAGTTGTACGATCGATTGATGGCGCCTCCTGTGATTCCCGCCGGACTCCTCGACTGGTATGAGCTCGACACTTGGTTGGCGGGCTCGAGCGGAAAGCCGCCAAAGACGTTGGCCAAGTTCCAAGGCCGATGAGCATCAAAGACCCAGACTTCGACGCCGCTGTAGGGAGACTCTTCGCCTTCTGGTTCTAGTCCCAGCAGCGGGCCGAGATCGACCATGCCTCCGACACCGAGGCAGACGACAACTCCTCCGCTGCCTCCCTGCGACTCCATCATCGGGACCACAAGCTCCCTTCCGGCCTTTTCCAGGTCATTGTAGCCCGCGACGGGCTGGATCTTGTGCGGAATGTAGTCATGCTTGAGGAGGCGAGTAAGGATACGGCAAGCGCAGAGAGCGTCCGGTTCGAGCGCGACGAGGATCAGGACGGCCGGGGAGAGAGGATGTCGAGTGTTTTGGAGGTGCGAGTAGAGCTTGGATATCAGAGAACGCGGGAGATACATGGCTCGAGACGGCGGATATGGATATCTGTGTCAAAACCTATAAAAGTCCCAATTGGTAGAATAACGGCATGGAATACAAGCGGCAAGGAAATGCTTCGTTTCTCTTGCTTCCTGGATAGGAGGTGATGACTGCGGAAACGCGCCCAATCCTGGCCTGGTCGTGACAGAAAAGGGAACTGGCGTTGGACACGGGTCCAAGGCGCATAGCACAATGAAGAATCTAGGAGGACGTTCTTTGGGGTCCACGTTCAAGCCGAGCGACAAGGGAATATGCAAATAAAAACCAGATGCAGCATATCAATGAGGAAAATAAGAAGAAAAAAAAAAGTAACAAACAAACAAGAGACAAAATGCTGCGAGCAAAATGCGGATGCTGATGCCGATGCTGACGCTGATGCTTAAGCCCTGCTTTTTTTTGTTGTTGAAAGCCGGATGGTTTTGAAGCACACGAGGATGTTTTTGCGCTAGAAAACGCGTGTATGGCCATTAAAGAAAACGCCCAATTGAGTGACGCGCACCGCGACGAGCAAGTGGGAAGGATCGATGGAGGGGTCCTGCCAAGTGGGGCACGAGTTGTGACGTGACATGCAGTTTGTTTGAAGCAGCAGAAGCATCTTCTCTTTCCTTGGATATTGCATCGTCTATTCTATAGATTTAGTTGTATGAAATGTTCATTTTTTTCTTCATGTTTAATAAAAACGAAAAACAAAAGATACGGAGGAAGCTACAGCAGCTGCTGGTGACCAAGTAAGCAGCTCACACCAATACTATTAGCCAACACCCCTGCCAAAACAAATACACACAGACACACACGCACAACAAGAGAGGCGCCGCCAAACGATGCAAAACACATCCCGTGCAAAAACCACGACTCAACCTCTACGCAAGGAGAAATCAGCAGGCAGCCCGCACCGACACAAGCATCGTCCGCCTTTGCTGCAGGCCAAGAAAAGGACGGCCATTTCCGTCCCGTTACCCGCCCAAATCCAAACGCCTTTTAGGCCCCCGATCTTGGGTTTTTACGCCCGTCGTGGGGTTTTTAGGTTTTTGTTTTTTCTGATTCGTAAGACGGGGTGTCTGTGTATAGATGCGAGTCAAGCAAGCATCCAATGTTTTGCTTCGGGGGACCATGGTGCCCAGCAGACTTGGTTGTCTCGGCCCGTCCGGCTGTTCATTAGATTAAACACTGTCAGCTTAATATAATCCATTGGTGCGTTCCATTCTCCGGTTCGTATAATAACGTATTTCAAATAGGTAAATGCTGCGGCGCTCTGCGAGCCAAGGCGTCTAACCCACACCCGCTCTGGGCTTCTTGGGCTCTCTGGGACAGCGTCACACGAGTGGGACACTGGGTGGTCAGTGGGAAGACCCGAGCCAAGGCCCTGGGAAGGCAGTGTGTCATGTAGAGTAACCTGTGCTGAGTCGAGGCTTACTTGGCTGCTTGATTACTTGCACAAGGCACTCGGACATGTACAAACAAGACGGAGTATTGGGAACACAACATGCCCACCCCGGCATAGCCAATATGGGACAAGATGGCTGTCGTGAGAATGCGGACAGCTGTACCCGTATCGTCTCGTATTTTCAAAGGGAGCAAGCCTAGGCTGTGAGGTCGCAATACTAGTCCATCGTTACGACTCTAGGCCGTCTCCCTTGCGAAATTACACGGCGGGTTCCATCTTGTGTGGGAGGAGGAGGAGGAGGGCGACTGCTAGCGCATCACGGCCTGTGTTCGTGACTTTGTACAAGTCATTCTCACCATCTGAATAGCCTGAGTCACTCATTTTGCGGAGCACCGAGCATTGTGTCTGGGAGGAGACAAGAGGAGAATCAAAGGCCTCTAGTCATCATGCGGTCAACGACGGCATCGGAGCCGGACGACCTTTGGCCTCTCCCCCCCCCCCGCCCTTGAGGTGTGGAGGTGTGTCCGGTTATTCTGGCCATGGTACGATGTTGAAGGGCTAGCTCGCAGCAGGTTATGCGCCTCATGCACGCCTACCCGCCTGTGCGGCAGCCGGGAGAGCGCCTGGGACGGAGCAAAGTGTGCCTGAGCTGTGCTGGCGCTGACAGGCAGCCGGAGCTAAGAAGGCTGAATGATTTCGAGCCGAGACATGTGAGCCAGGAATCAATCAGGGAAAATCAGGACCGCAAACAAACACGACGCCACCCAGCTCGCCTCCGAGTACACGTATCGTGCTCGTACTGGCAACCGCCACTGCAGCTGCGGGCTTGTCCACGGCCCTGCTCGGACTAACAAACTGGAACATGGTTCACCGTCCAAAAAACCCCGCTGCAGCTTCGACGTGCTGGAGCGGGTTGGGGGTTCGGGTTGCGGATTGGACCAGCGGCTACCGGCTGTTACATCGAGAGACAGCAGATCGCCTTGGACGGAAAAGCACAGGGTGGACCCCGGCGTGGATTCGAGGGAGGACCAGCGAGGCCAGCAGTTGATTGCCCAGCATGAAGAAGGCAAGGCGTGGAGGGGGAATTGGTAAGTTTCCCTTTTCTGACAGCTCCCATGGGTCGGCTTGACGGAGAGGAAGCTTGTATGCTGCATGCACGAGTACGTAAAGAGAGAAGAGACAACGGAGGGAGAGTTGAGAAACAAGGGCGGTGAGAAGAGTTGACAGGACATGGCGGGCGCCACCAGGACGCATGTACCAGCACCCAGATGAAGAGGTACTTGATGGTGTGCGCATCTAGCAAGGTTCGTGCAGGTAACAAGTCCATGCACCTGTCGTACCAAAGAAGCGCGCCTTGCAGCCGCGGCAGAAACGGAATGCAGAAGCCGGAGCTTGGCGGGAGAGGGGGGGGAGTGCGCATTGCGAGAAGAAGAAATTCGGGTCGAGGTATTATCGAGGCGGACGGAAATGGATGGCCCATCAACGCAGGTCTGCTCCCAAAGTTGCAGCCCAGCGGTTGTGCTTGTGCGGCTCAGCTGAAGGACTTCACAGGCGGCATCCCGCAAGCGGCCAACGGGCGATGACGAGTTACCGACACGACGGTAAGGGCTTACGGGTCTAATTTTGTTTCTTTTTTCCCTTTTTTTTTCCCTACACGCGGCTCGGAGAAAATATGACTACAAATTACTTTTTTCTTGTCCACATCCCGTCTCATCTCGTGTGCAAGCGGGTGCGAGTCAGACCAAAGAGAGACAAGGCAGATGGGTGTCGCCAACAAGCGAGAATGTACCAGTACGAGCCGAGAATACGTCAATGTACCAGCACCAGCACCAGCATCCATCCCGGACTCGGCAGTTCCGCTGCAAGCTTGGACCTGACGCCTTCTTTGGCGCTCCCTCCAGCCTCAGGCGTATGGCTTTGATGCATACGAGTACAAGGGAGAGCAGTAAATTGCCATCCATTAGTAATTTCACTGAGAACAGCTGACGGCATGGGGGGGGGCCTTTGGCTTAGTCCAGTCCAGTCCATGCACGGTATTGAGCCGTTCTGATGGGGGACGCAACCCATTGAAGCACACTGCACTGCACTGCGCTGCACTGCACTGCGGTACCCGCTCCATGCTTCGTGCCTGTACCTGTGCCTGTGCCTGTACCCGCGAGGTACCCAACCCAACCCGGGGAGTACTAGGTAAGTCCCTCTGGAGCCGGGGAAAAAAAAAGGGCACTACCGAGACCTGATGCTTGGAGGATGACACACCGCACCAGACTGTCGGGTCCGGCTGTTGCTGATTGTGCCACATTGAACCACAGCGCTGGGCCTGGTTTGCGCAGTTTTGGGGCAACAGAGCCCGACAGGATTCTGCAAAAGGATGCACCGCTAGGAGAGGCTCGCTAGCCGGTACTAGCATTCTAGGGCTTTTTTTGCCTGTGCTAGCAGCAGTCCCAGGGTAACGGGGGTTCGGTCGTATGTGTGTAGCTGGAGCACTGGAGCAGCCAGCAGCTTTGGTGGCTTTCAGGTTTTCGTGCTGCTGTAGCTTCAAAAGCTCTGCGCCGTTTTAGTGCTGGTAGCACTCACTGGTGGGTGGGAGGGAGCTGGAGCTACCTACTACTGCTAGACAGGACCGGACAGGACCAAACAAACGAGACAGGCCGGGGGCAGTTTTGATGATAGCCGGGCTTGGCCTTGTCCACGTCTGTTTCTTGTTTTTTTTTTCTGTTTTTTCAGCTCAGTCTCATGTCTCTGCCGTGTCTCTTCCCTCTTCCCTTTTTGCTTGCCCAGTGTCCCCCGGGATGTGCATCCCGTGTCTGGCCCGAACCAACCAACCAACCAACCCCATTACTCGGTAACACCAGCCATCCGTCCATCCATACTAACATCCATACTAATACCAACACGCCCCTAGCATTCGCGTTAGCAGTGCCTTGTTTTGTAGCGGATTGGATCCCTCAATCCTTGGCTCCCTGCCTGGCGACCATGCACATTTGCGCGCTGCTCGGCGGAACGGTCCACCGCCTTAGCTGTTTGTGAGCTCTAGCGCCTCGCATGATGGAGTGCACACCACCAAAAAATCGCCCATTTTCCCTAGCACCGATTTTGCCTGGAATTCGGCTGTCGAATGACGGAAAAAAAAAAACACAGGACAAGAACAAGGCAAAACGGCATTGACACAAGCCGTCAGAAGGGACAAGTGGCAGCATGTGCTTTGCTTTGCTTTGCTTTGCCTGCCTGTACCTAGTAATTGTAAGTACTGACCCTCGCCTCACTCGCCTGCTCGCCTCGCTTCGCCTTGCCTTGCATGCTTGTCCGCCTCGTAAATCGAGCTCCAGCCATGATAACTCCGTTCCGTACCGCATCAACGCTTCTCTTCGCCCAAGGTACAGTACTAAGGCAGATGGGATGGAGCAGATGCGGTGCAATGTACCTTTTTGCCGCACAAGGTTTCGGCCATGGCATCAGGGTCTTGAATCCTCCCGATCGTTCTTGTTTGTGGCTTCCGAGCGCATCTCCGGCCTACCCCTCTTGCCTTTGGGTCTTGGGCTGTCTGTGGCTTTTCGAGCAACTTTTTGCTTTTCGCCCCTGCTGGAATGCGTCTGCCGTTGCATCCAGCCAATCCGGTGCATTTCGGTTCACCTGGTGCTCTCCTCTAGCTTCAACGTCGGGGCGTCTGTTGAATTCAATTCAATTCAATCCTCCCATTAGTAATGCCTGGGCTGTCTGTATAAACAAGTGAGCACCCAGTCAGTGCCCAGTGCCTGGTTATGCTCCGTCGTCTCGTCTTTTTTCTTTGTTGGCCGCGTTCTGCGCTTGTGTCTGCCAAATCCCCCCCTTGGTACTCCGTAATAGCATCTGATGCATCCCATCCCATCCCCGCCTTTTGGCCTCCATCTGTTATGCCATGCTATACTAATACTAAACGTGCTAGCTAGCATCCATCTCTGCTTGGGCTTGGCAGCTCGTCGCTATTCCGGTTTCTTCTCCCTCCCTCCCAAGTCCCGACAGTACGGCGCCCAGGCAAAACGGTAGCTCTAGTAATAAGCCACTCTCCACCCGCTACCAGATCTCTGGCTCAGACACCGACCAACAGCACAACTATAACTCGTTTGTCTCGGCCCACGCCCTCACGCGCTGGGCTTCGTTTCCCGGGCCTCCACGCCCCCCCCCGACTTGGACTTTGCATCACTCTGCCCTCTTTCTTACTCTCTGCTGTAATTATTGTTTTAATTACACTAACCTTCCCACCTCCGCCATCCCTGCCCTCCCCCGTGTCTCTGACCCGAGTTCCCTTGTCTGACGCCGCTATAGCAGCTGTCAGGTCAGTGCTTATGTGCTTGTCTGACCCTCCATCCCAAGCTGCTGGGAAGACGGAGGATTGTGAGCCAGAATCGCCTCGCATTGGCCAGTCGCCAGTGCCCACCGACCGGTGACGGGACCCAGCCTACTGTGCCTGCACTGCAAACTTGCTTGCTGCCTTTTCCCGTGTCCGCGGCCGCTGTCTTGTCTTGTCTGCTGGTCTGGTTTCTGGTCTGCTCTGGTCTGCTCTGGGGGCGGTCTGCCTTGTTCGTTTTCATTGCCGCACCCTCTCCTCTCTCAGCCCTTTTTGGCTTTGCTGCAAATCACTCGGGGCCCTTCCAATTCTGTGCTAGAATAGATCGACCTTGGCTCCCCGAAACGGAGCCCTTTCACTCATTTCTTTTCTCCCTTTGCAACGCCGCCAGAACGCTTGACGGATACTCGATTCTAATTGGCCTCGGGGGCTCGTTTCTGGCATCAACATTATTATTTGACCCTGTGCCCCCCCTCCTCTCGTCTCCCAGTTCAGAGAGCTTCTCTTCATCTCTTTTTCCCCCTCTCCACTCCTCCTCAGACTCCTCTCCCTCCACCTTGCCTTGATAGTGAGAAGCCGTCGTTGTATACGCCCTTGGCCGCCATGAGCCTTAATAGTGCACAAGGCCCTCCCGGGTCCGGAGGGGGCGACCATCACGGCTCCAGCGAGGACTCAACGTCAGATTATGCCGAAACCATAGACTTTTCCGAGTTTACATCCATCGACACCGCCCAGATGGTTCACAGATACAAAAACGGGAGGTATGTCAAGGAATCCCTGACACAAACGCCCGCTGCCCCCTTGGGTGGCGAAAAAAAAAAAAAGAAAACATGGAAGAAAAAAAAAGAAAGGAAAAAGAGAAGGAAAAGAGAAAGAGACCCCCAAAAAGAGGAGCCCCGAGTCAAGTTCATGAGAGCTGACCAGTCAATCAATAGGCGGTATCAGGGCTGGTTTGACGAACGCTATGGACTGCCAAACGACGACACGGAGCAGGCCCGCGAGCACCTCAAACACCGGGTCTACTCCGACTATCTGCTCAACGGCGACTACTTCATCTCCCCGATCGGCAACAACCCCCAGAAATCGTCGATCTGGGCACGGCGCCGGCTTCTGGCCCATCGATGGTTCGTATCACGTCCCCCCCCCCCCCCCCCCCCCGGGGGACGACGGTCTTTGAAAAATTGCTCTCCATCCTCGATGCCAACGCAACTAACCCTCCTCCTACACCAAAGTGGCCGAGAGATACCCGAGTGCTCGCGTCATTGGCAGCGACATTTCTGCCATCCAACCTCCTTGGACACCGCCAAACGCAGAGTTCCGCGTGGAGGATCTCGACGACGAGAACCGTCCGTGGACGAGAATCTACGCCGGTGCAGACCTCATCCACACCAGATCCGTCATACAGACGGTCCGCAACCCCGAACTGTTTCTGCAGAGAGCTTTCGAGTACGACAGTGATCCATCCTATGCGTGTTTACTCCTTTGCTTCCTTTCTCTCCTTCACACTCACTGTAGAACAAGAACAAGAACAAGAAGAGGGGCTGACCGAGTCGAAATAGGGCCCTGAAACCCGGAGGCTGGCTCGAGTGTCATGATCTCTTCATACCCCTAACCTGGGAGGACGGCACGCCCGCAATCGACCATCCCGTCCAACGCCTCTACGACCTCGTAAACGACGGCCCCTTTTCGCAAAAGTACGGCTGGCAGCTCTACTTCCCCCCGACGCTGCCCCAGGTCCTCCGCCAGATGGGCTTCGTCAACGTCCAGGAGCAGCACACGCCCATCCCCGTCGGCCGATGGTCGCGCCGGTCACGAGAGCGCGAGATGGGCATGTTTAACCAGGACAACCTCATCGACTGGACCGCCGCCCTGCTCATCCGGCACGACGACCTGGGCATCACCGAGGAAGAGGCGAGGCAGCTGTGTCAGGAGACGCTCATGGCCATGGACAACACAAAGGTCCATGCCCGCCTCGACTGGGGCATTGTCTGGGCCCAAAAACCGTCATGATCCTTGACAAGGCAATCACGGCTTTATGAACATTTTTACGAAAAGAAAACAAGAAGAAAACAAGAAAAAAAGGGATAAAAGGGGGGACACGGTGACGACTGCATTACACTGGCCAAGGGAAAGAGAGACAAAATCCCTCCTTGACACGATTTCGTATTGCATGGTGATGTTTCGCCCAAGAAAAAGGGCCCGGCTGGCGGCTTCGCAAACGATACATGACGATGGCATATACTCTGGGTTTTCAGCTTCTCTTCCTTTTCCCTCTCCCTCTCTCCCTCCCTATATCTCTCTTCCTATCTCTTACTCTCTCTGGGGGAAACTGCCTACGCGGGGGCTGTTTTTGTCAGACATACAACCAAGCACCGCTTTTGTCCAAGACTCCTAAGCGCCGAGAATTAAAAGAAGAGAGAAAGATATAAAAAAAAAAGCTATAGGACCGGCAAACAGACGGTGGGGAGGGAACCACATTATTCAACCGCTGGCATTTTTCCCCGTCTCCATCTCCATCTCCATCGATTTTCCTCCTGCAGAATGCCTCATCACACGCACACGCACATACTACGCATACACACACACACACACCCTAGCACCACCACTACCTTACCTCACCTACAGAAATTCACACATCGCATACCAAAGCGTTTTGGAAAACATGAACCTTTTTGCATCATGGAGACTATCAAAATCGGTTTACGGCGCTGGGCTTTGGGAACTTTACAAGAGCGGGAAACGAAAGAAACGGGCACATGTTTTGTTTTGTTTGGGTTCTTTTTTCGGGGTGTCATTTTATGGGTGTATATTTGGAGGGGGGGTTACCATCAAAGAGGATAAGGAAATGCCCACTTTATTCTGGGGATATCTCTTCTTTTTTTTTTATCGGGAGGGACATGCTCTCATGAGCAGCGCTATTTTGGCGCCTTCAGCCATCATCTTTTTTTGGCTCTACTCTTTTTTGGGAGAGGGGTTTGTTTGTGATATGGCTGTTATTTCTTTTGTATTTTGGAACAACCAAACTCTGTGTGAGTGGATGGTTTTATTACTTGGACTTGTTGTTTCGTGGATAGACAGACATGTCACCAAACCATTACCACTTTCAACAAAAAAAAAACACACGATTCCCGCAACAGCTCAAGATAGTTACGGTGTACGGGAGTTGAGAGATGGTTATCAAATGCGTGATCTGGCAGAAGGCAATCCGGATGCTACCCTGTCCGGGGGGGGGGTGACCACCTCTTTTCTCTCTTCTTCCCCAATCAACCCTGCTTGCTGCTCTTCTTTGTCCTACGAGCTACAATACCCTTGTTTCCGCCCAACCTTTTTCCCTTCCAACCCCCTGCTTGGTTCCTCATGCTCTTTACCCACTCGTCATTGTATCCCTCCTCTTTCTGCCATTCGCAAGACAAGCCAATTCTCTCTCTTACGGAGCCCCTTCCGGGTATTCCAAGACTCGCTCCCCGTCGGCCCCCAATCAATCACACTGATTCTTGACGCTTCTCCCTCCCTGATCGGATATAAGACGCGCATCTGCCCATCCGCAAATGCACAATCCCACTTCTTTTTGGTATGCATTAGCCGCCCATCAGGGCCCCTCCCCCCCCCCTCCGATCATGGGCAAAGAGAAAAAAAAGAGGTCAGCAGTTGCTTGGTTACAATGTTAAAACTGTCCGCTAGCCTCGTTTCTTTTTTTTTTATTGCCGTTTGCCTTTATGCCTACATGTGACCGATCGCTTTGGCGGAGATTGCACGCCCCGATTTGTATCTTTTGACCGTTTTTGTACTGTGTCTGAGGGTGAAGGTAATGGGCTTCTTGTTCGTTTTCGCCTTGTCGGTTGAAGGCGTGTTTTCTTCTGCTGTTCTACATGTGACGGCAGTGATGGGGCATTTTGATATACCGACGCTCTAGAAAAACCTATGAAGACAAAAAGAATAAATTGTTAAGAAAATAAGAAATTAATAGTCTAAGAGCATTTCATTTCATCCCAAGGCCAAATACAATTATATACAAAAGTACGAAGCACATCCAAAAAAAACGACACCATGCTTCGAATGCACCAGAACTGCCGTTTCCAGCAACCACCCCAAACACACCGAAACGGCATTCCGGAAACTTTTTACAGGGATCAACCATGAAGGACAAAATAGTTCGCCAGAGTCCTACCCAAAGGCCATGAATTGATAATGCTTTATTTTATTTTATTTCTTCACGACGGGGGGAGGAAAAAAAAGAAAAGAAGGAAAATACCCCCCTCGATAATCATACTAGTTTCTTACATCCCCCTGTTTATACCAAAGCGGTGTCCCCCCCTCGTCTGAACCATGATGGGAATTATGAAAAAAAAAAAAAAGGCAAGGACGTGCGTTGCGTACTCGGTACAAGTTTTCTCGTCACCCTCAACGACCCCCAAAAGATTATTATGGAGTCAAAGTAGCGGACCGATGCGACGGAACGAAACGAATGGCAACAAATCTGGGGCGGAAAAAGCAACTTGGAAATCCGTCGCTCTGTTTGTCTTGGGGGTGTAGCCATGGCGGATTTGTCAATTTCACCCAAAATGCTACTATCCTCTTGACTTGTCATGGTTTTCAGGAACCAGTTTGGAAATGAGGCGAGATTTAGTAACTTCTTCTTCTTCAAAAAAAAAGAAACGGGCTGCGAAGCTGGCGGAGTTGCCCGATTCTTACAAAGACAATGGCCGAGCTAGAGCCCAGCTTACCAACGGTCGGTTCCCATGCGGCCAGGGGTTCAAACAACTCGTGGCGTCGGCGTGGCCAGACAGACAAGCGACGCTGTGATCGACATCGATTGCTTTCGACGGGGGGGTTAAACGAGGCGTATTACGGACAAGTGAATAGTTCTAGTAGTAGAATATGACTGCCCTGGAAAAGAGCCTCTGCTGAGTGATGATGACTATACCGCCGTCTCGTCTTACCTGTTACCGTATGTAGTGACTTCTCCTCCCAATATTATCCAATATTATCCAATATACACCACAGAATTCGGGTGATGTTCCAGAAAGAATAAACAGTGAAAAGTAAAAGAAAACAACTCCGTGTCGTGTATATTTACGCTCACAAATCCGAGGGGGTGACATCCCTCAATCCCTCGCCCCCCCTTTTCTCTCTCCTCCGCCATGCTAATGCACGTGTGCTTCTCTCCTGCTCTAGTTTCCAAACATGTTTCCTCCAGGTCCTCCAGATCCTCCCGGTCCTCCTGGCCCGCCTGGCCCGCCGAATCCGCTCATGCCGTTGCCGAAGCCAGCGTGGTTAGGCGTCGTGAAGCCTTGGAACGTGTCGGCGTCCTGATAGCCAGCCATGAGGAACGACCAATCCATCTCTCCGTCATCCCCAGACGCCGAACTGGAAGGAGCCATGGCCGGCTGAGGAGGACCAAACCCGCCACTCTGGTCCACCGGCGGAGTCATCATGACGGCGTTGTCCAGCGAGGTTGTCGACGTCTCACGGGTACGTGGTCGGGGAAAGGCAACCGGCGCCTGCTCCGGGGCGGGCCCCGTGAGATTCTCTGAGCGCGCCTTTCGCTTGGCCTCGACGCGCTCCTGAAGAATCCTCATAAATCGCGGCGTTGCAATATCCTTTCCTGCAGCCCGCTGGGCATCGTAATGGGCCGCCCAGGCTTTGACGAACTGGCCACTAAAGACCCCGTGCATCGGGCTGTGAAGGTTGGATAACAAACCACGAAGGTCATAGTTCGCCTCAATGGCCGCCCATGCTCTCTCTACCAGCGGGCCCGACTGCCGCTTGCGCAGTTCCTGCACAAGAAACATGTATGCAGGAAACGGGAAATAGTGCATCGCGTACCATCTATACGGTCGAAGACTCTCCGAGGACATGACTACATTATCATGTTCTACCCATGTGATGGCTTGCGTCGTTAGGGCATCTCGCTCTATCTCATTGAGCGGTATGGGCTCGGCGTTGTGTCTCCGAACAAGATAGTTGATGATTCGCATCTTGCAGAGCGCCGCCCGCGTCATCGTCATTGTAAAGAAATGGAGAGGAATCTTGGGATCGCACTGGGTCAGGTACGTGCCCTCCATATGAGCACAGAATCCTTCAAGCGTGTAGACTGGAGCATCTTGGCCAGCTAGACGGATTGTCACGGCGGGTGGCTTTCCTGCTTGTGCGGATTTTCCTGATTGCGGTGAGCCAGCGCCAATCTCCGGGTTCATCTTGAAGCTGTCTCGATTGCTGTTGCTCGCCACGGCCATGGAAAGCTCGACGCGTGTCAGAGCAAAAAGCATCTCTGTCGGCCCCGTGTGTGGCTTCGGAGGCTCTTTGCCATCAGCGTGGAGGTCAGAATCATTGACGTTCAAAGGCTTCTTGCAGTCACAGCCTGAGGTGAGGGCCGTGACTGTTGAGCCCGTCATCTCTCCGACTCGCCGGTCATATGAAACAAGCGTCCACCACAGTCGCCGCCTCTGCTCGACCTCGAAAGGAGAGAGGCCATAACCGTCGGGGTCTCGGTGAAGGCCCATCCGCTGGGCGATGCGAATGGCGATGCCCATCATGCAAAACACCTGCCTCGGGTCTATATACCACCGAACGGTCATCTACAGCATAGGTTAGCGGGGACATGGCATAATAGACACACTCTGTTGGTCCATGGAATACGTAGCATGACAAAATGAGGAAAAGAGACTTACAAGATACAAGAGATACGCTTGCAGGGTCAAGGGGTCGGGAATCCGCATGAAACTGGCGTTAACCAGAGCCTGCTGAAGTGCTGGAAAATACCGGCCAAGAAGTTCCTGCTTTGTCTCGCCAAAAATCCTCTGGATTTCAGCATCCTCAATGGAGTTGATGGAGATTACGTAGATGCCGAACATGAGAGCCTCTATATTCTTCGGAGCCTCGTGGGGCCGAGAGGTCGCCTCGATGATCTTGCTCTGGATGCTAGGCACATGTGTGATTTTCAGCAGGGGATTAATGTTGTCAATGTATATCTGCCAGAGTTGCAGCACCTGGACGGGGGACGGGTGGATGTGAGTGACGGGGGCAAAGGAGCCTCCGATGATGAATGGGAAGCCATCTTGGTTTTCAAACATCTTGTCAAAAGCAGAATGAATGAAGGACCCCTTCTTGAAATTCTCATCCTCATCTTCGGATGAGTCTTTCAAGATTTGTTCACTGGCTCTAAACTGTTTCACAATGGCAGTCAGGATCAAGAGCAAGACAATGGGGATCAGTGTACGCGGGTACACGTCGGGCTAGGCTCTTACCTCTTTATGGAGAGAAAACCAAGCTCCAGGCTCTTGGGGACTAATGATGATAAGTTTCTCGAATCAGCATCAAGTTCCTTTTACTTGCTTCCATGTCCCAAGCGACATGTATCTGTGTCTGATAGCATGGGGACCACCATGAACAACTACTTACGCGACAGTAGACGAGCCAGCAAGTGCTTCTGGAGACGTCTTTAAGCCCTCGAAATCGGTTTCAAGCTCGTCAACATCATCTCCGAGGTTGCCGTCCGCCCTGTAGTCCGAATCAATGGCATCGAATTTGACGCCATTCTGGGCAAGCAGCGTCTCATACTTGCGTAACCGGTCGAGCAAGTCCTTTTCCTGCAGCTTTTTGCGCCGCCGCCTCGGGGGCGGCGGAGGAATCACTCGACACTCGGCACCAGCCTTGACGCAGTTGGCACAGGGCTTGTTCCTGTCGCAACGGACCTTGCGCTGTTGGCACAAGACACAACTAGTGCCCCGGGTGAGTTTGATCACCGAAGGATCAATGGCCGGAGGTGAATGTTGGGGAGGCCGGCCTTGGGAGGCGGATGGCGGCGGCGGGGCTGAGCCGGGGCCTGGCTGGCGAGCAGAAGCTTCAGCAGACATTCGCCTAGAGGACGGGCAATTGGCTGCTAAAAAAAATGTCCCGATCTGCAGGGCGATCCAATCCAGTGGCATCAAAGGGCGGCTGGCCCAATACTCTTGGCTAAGGTAGTCAGCGGCGAGAGCTGGCACGGACTGATTGGCGGACGCCGACGCAACCCTGCATGCAGTGCAGCTGAGCTGAATCGATGAGTCTGCTCAGGGCGCGTTTTACGCTGGATGGCAGCGCCTGTAGGGCTGAGGCTCGGCTGGGGCCGTCGGTTGCGAAAGAGTCGTCTCGGACCCGGGCCCAGACTTTGTTGGAGACGGTTCGTCTGGCGATATTTGAGGGGAGAGAGGAGAGGGAAAGCGGGGGCTCATTTGCGGTTTTTAGGCGGCCAGGCCAATGGGAGGCAGATTAGCAAGCCGGTGGGGATTCGAGTGGCATGGCGCCGCTTTTCTGCCTTGGCCAAGATGGTTGAATGCGGAATTGTGTTGGCATGGCGTGTTTTGGCTTTGTTGGTGATGCATGTCATGGCGTTGGTTGGCCAGGAACCACGTTTGGGGGAGATGGAATAGAATAGCCTCAGGCACCTGCCTGTACCTAAAATGCCGGATCTTGTGGGTTGGGATGCCTTATCGGACCAAATCTCTATCGATTAGATTGGAAGGCTTACCTTATCCTCTGTGCATGCAACTGTATCTGCTGTTGTAGTTGGCACTACCTAGGTATACTGGAATGCAGCTAGAAGCAACAAATTACATGCGAATATTTACACGTACATTGTAGCTGGTCTTCTCCCTTGGTTATCGAATTGGTGTTGATGATGTTATTGACTGGGTATAAATACATAAATACCCTAATAAGTGACCTGGTTGCTTTCCAACACGACGATATTCGGTAAACCAAGTGTACAGGTCTGCCTACTACATCTGAGGATTTACATCTCCAATGGAATATCTACTGGCTACCCGGTATCTAGTACGTCAACTTCAACAAGCCTCTACTGCTCTGTACAACTGCCATAATCCCATAGTGGCTTTGTGATCTTGTTGTATTGACGATCCTCTCTAACCATCACACATTGTAAGCTTAATTGACAAGTACGCGTAAGTCTGGCTAAAGCAAGTCTTTCTCGGCCCATCTACTGTGTTAATATTAGTATAAACTCACCCTCTCACGCCACTCAGCACTGCTTGTACTCCGTTTCAGAGCCGTAATGCCAACACGCGTATGAGCCAACTACAAGCATCATCAGCCCTGCTTCATCCTCGCATCAACCTTTATTTCAACACGGCGTAGAAATGCGAAACATGCCCGAAAATGCCCAACAAGACAACAGCATATGCTTCAGCTCGGGCTTCGGTTCGGGACCGAGAGCAAACGCCACGGCCCAACATGTACTAGCGCCCAGTTACGTGTCCGAGTGCATGTAAGTCAAAGGGAGGCTCTTCCAACCACGGAGCCGAAGAATGCAGTGACGGACACGATATGGATTATTTTCTTTTTTTCTGCCTTGTCGGTCATGTACAGTATCATGTGGCCGAAGGCAGATGGCGCCGGGTACGCGTAGCCGCATACGTGGGCGAATGCCGTTTGTTTTCCTCTATAAACTTCAAGGCTGGCTTTTGGATGTCTTCTCTACCAGCATTCAGGCATACACAAGCATAGATATTGAATCAACAGAGTGTATCTTGATTTATTTCGTTGCTTCATGTGCAGCATCTCCTAATTCATCAACCTTCTTCACAATGTCTATCCCCGATGAAAAAACAGGGATGGAAAAGACACAGTCTCCCATCCAGCTATCCAGAGACTCCCTATCATCGTCACATCATTCGCGAAACATTGACAATACAAGCGACGAGACGAACAGCCCAATCACGGAAAAGACAGATTCACCACCAGCCGACGACAATGCCGAGGCCGCGAATCCCCAGGGCACCGCCCCTGACGGCGCCGAAGCAAGCTACAAACCAGGATCTCTCAAGTTCTGGCTCATCATCATCAGCGCCTTTGTGTCCATGTTCCTCGTTGCTCTAGATCGCACCATCATCTCTACTGCGATTCCCACAATCACCGACGACTTCCACTCCCTCTCGGATATCGGCTGGTATGGATCATCGTATATGCTTACCACGGCCGCCTTTCAACTGGTTTGGGGACGCATTTACCGCTTCTACGATCTGCGCTGGACATTCTTGTGCTGCATCGTCATCTTTGAGATTGGCTCTGCCATTTGTGGTTCTGCACCAAGCTCGTCTGTTTTTATTGCTGGTAAGTTTGCAATGGGGCACAGGGAAAATATGCATCTCTGAGACAAATACCTAACAAATCATGCAGGGCGTGCCATCGCAGGAGTCGGCTCCGCGGGCATCACGACCGGATCTCTACTCACGACGATTGACATGATTCCATTGGCGAAGCGTCCCATGTTTCAAGGTACTACAAGAATCCCAAATGTCTCAGATGTCGAACTTGTCTCCTAACCTGTACAAAATAGCCGCGTTTGGTCTTGTGTTTGGTGTATCGAGTATCACTGGCCCTCTTATGGGCGGCGCCTTTACAGAAAACGTTTCATGGAGATGGTGCTTCTACATCAATCTTCCCGTCGGCGCCGTTGCTTTTGTCTTCCTCTTCTTCTTCCTGAGACTTCCCAAGAAGACTCACCCTCCCGCCACCATCAAGGAACAGATCCTTCGTCTTGACCCTCTCGGCACGTTCTTCTTCATCCCGTCTACCGTATGCCTCTTGCTCGCTTTGCAATGGGGAGGATCGAAATACGAGTGGAGCAACTGGAGAATCATCTTCCTCTTCATCATGTTTGGAGCGACTGCCTTGGCATTTGCCCTTGTTCAAATCAAGATGCCTGACACCGCGTCGCTGCCTCCCAAGGTCATTACTCAGAGGACCATGCTCTCCACCACATTTTACATGCTCTTTGCTGCAGGCGCCATGATGCTCTTGGTTTACTTTATTCCTCTGTGGTGTAAGTCCAGTCCCTCTCTGTGGTTGGGAGAGCATTGACACTGACATGTTATTTAGTCCAAACTACGCATGGCATCAGTCCCGTGAGATCTGGCATTTATACGCTCCCCCTTGTGCTGAGTCTCGTCGTCTCCGTCACCATATCTGGATTGATGACCCAGAAGATTGGATACTATCTGCCGGCTTTAATAATTGGTCCCAGCGTAATGGCCGTCGGCGAAGGCCTTCTATTCACTTTGAAGCCAAGTTCTGGATCTTCTGAATGGATCGCTTACCAATTTCTCGCCGGATTTGGGCTGGGTTTTGGATTCCAAACCGCAAATCTTGCAGTCCAGGCCACCATCCCAAAGAAAGAGATTCCAACAGGAGTTTCTATGCTCTTCTTTGCCCAGCAACTTGGAGGTGCCATTTTCGTTTCCGTCGGCCAAACGGTTTTGAACACCTTGCTCGTTTCTCACTTGGAAAACGTGCCCGGACTAGATCCCGCAAAAATCATCACGACTGGTGTGACTGAGCTTCGCGATGCTGTTCCTCCGCAGTTTGTTTCGGTAGTGATTGATGCGTACAATTACGCGTGCACGCACATCTTTCTTGCTGCATTGGCGCTGACTTGTGCTCAGCTGCTTTGTGCCTGCTGCGTGGAATGGGGAAGTGTCAAGAAGCCAAGGAATCAGCAAGAGAAACCACAGTGAAGAAAATATACATGGGTTCAACATTCACTTGAACCATTGGCGTTGCGGCGGTATAGACAACTGGATAATGGACTATAGGTAGTAGGCTAGATTAACTGGCTTCTTGGAATTTGGGAAACGTACTCTCCTCTCTGTTCATGTAGATTTTTTATTTCACTTACTAGGTAGTTTAAAAATAAAATAATGGTAATTGGCTAATATTGCGTTTGTTCATCCCTCCCGTTGTTGACCTAGTTCACTGCATCAACACTTGTTCACATATCGTCATGAATCCAACCACGATGATGTTAATGACAACCCATCCCTACTATTTAACCGCTCCAAGATGCGCTTCCCTAGAGCTCAACTCATTCCCACCATACCAACCAAATCATCAAGAACCACCAAATCTTCCAAATATCCGCTCTCTCAATCTCAACTCTCAAAATGTGTAAAGTCACCAGAACCAAGTACTCGTGCCGACATACCGTCGCCGAATATCAGTTCCAGTGCTCAGACACGAGCGGAAGATGCGAAAAGCAAATCACAAGCAGCAGCTCCAAAGACCAGTGCCAAAAGTGCAACCCCGATAACCGTCAAAAGAAAATCGTGGACCTCTACGCCAAATACACTGAGGAACTGAACAAGTTGGCGGAGCTGGCAAAGGCCGAGGACTGCAAGACGATGACGATGCAACTCGGAGAAATCATCAAGAGCCTTCCGGAGCAGAGGATCAAGGCTCTGGCAGAGATGCAGGAGAAGGCAGAGGTTGAAACGGCTGCGAAGAAGCGAATCGAGGCAGAGTTGGCTCACGAGTCGAGGGAGAGATGGCAGTCTTGAGTTGTATCTTGGCCAAGTTTCGGAAGAGATGTCTTGGGGAGTTGAATGCGGGCGATATTATTTGATGGTCTAGGAATATAACCGTTTTCTGTCTTGTGTTGATCAAGTTAATTGAATTAAGTACATATTCATCAAGCCTGCAAAGAGCCCTTTTGAGTCGTAGTAGAAGCATATATGGAGTAGAAGTGAGCCTCGTTTGCAAAATGAAGCGGTCCAATAAAGCGCGGTTCAGATCAGATCAACATCTCTCATCAATTTGACCTACTATTAGTACGAATTGAGAAAGAAGGATTATAAAATAAAGTTAAAAATAAACTAACAAATACAAGCACCTGTAGTTGAGTTCCTGGTTGCGCTTCAAGATGCTTCATGACGATGATCAATCAGACCGGCTTAGTCATCGCTCTGCTGCCTCTCAACCCCACGGCACGCGGGGGCAGCTCTTCAACCTCCATCATCACCAACTTCACATCTCAGCTCTCATCACGCTTCTTCCCTATTGCATCATTTCCCCCACCACCCAGATTACAACCCCAATAGCAGCTATTCCAGACCGACAACACCGCAAGATTCCTCCCGCCAACATGGATGCTCCCAGCTCCAACCCTCTTCTGTCGACACAGAAGAGCTCCCAGCTCCAGGCCGTCCTGCACCCGCTGGTGCTTCTCACAATCTCCGACTACATCACACGACACACGCTGCGGGAGCAAAAGGGCCCCATCATCGGAGCTCTGTTGGGCCAGCAGAATGGCCGCGAAATCACCATTGAGCACGCCTTTGAATGCCACGTCCAGGAAGCACCCCAGGTCGACGGAGGCTACCTGATCAACGCAGAGAAGTTTGGCAGAAGATTGGAGCAGAGTGCGCCAAATCCGCCGGCCACATCCCGCTGCATGCTTTGCTAACTTGCTTCTCACCAGTGTGTCTTGTGCACAAAGACCGAAAGCTGGACTTTGTCGGCTGGTACACGCTGCTGTCGCCATCAGGTCCCTCGCCTACTATCCTGCCCGTCCACGGTCAGATTCTCGAAAACTGGAACGAGTCGGCCGTTTTGCTAGGTTTTCACCCACAAGAGGTTGCGCAGCATTCAGTCGGCGGTAAATTGCCGTTGACGATATACGAAAGCAACTTTGAAGTCGACGACGCCAGAGCGGAAAACGACGGAGAGGATAAGAAGATGGACGACGGCGACTCCTCGCTCAAGCTGAAATTCCGAGAGGTGCCATATTCTGTCGAGACAGACGAGACCGAAATGATTAGCATGAACTACGTGGCAAGCGGTGGTGGAAACGCAGCAGCCAGCGCCCCAGCCCCGGCCGTCAAGGAAGAAAGACCAGCTCGTTCGATAGAATCAAACGGAAAGGGAAAGCGGAGGCTGGTGGAAAGCGAGGTTGAGGAGAAGAAAAACGCAGCGGTGGATGAGGCGAGCGCTCTGACACGGGAGGAGGACGAGATGATTGCTTCGCTGACGGCCAAGGCCAACGCCATCAAGATGCTCCACTCTCGAATCCAGCTCATCACTACCTACCTGGAACGCTTGCCGCCCTCGTACATCAACGGAGATGACCAGGGAGAAAACATGGATACAGACGCGAACAATACTACACCATCTCTAAACATTCTCCGGCAGATCCAGGCCCTAGTCAGCCGCCTCGACCTCGTCATCCCGTCAGACAGGGAGGCTTTCGAAAAAGAAGTCCAGAGCGAGTCCAACAACGTCCACCTCCTCGGCCTGTTGAACTCCATCATGCAGGGCGTCAACCAGGCAAAGGATGTGGGCAGGAAATTCCATGACATCGAATCAATCAAGAACGCGGCGAGGCGCGGGCCGATGGATTACAGTATGGGTGTTGTTCCATATAACATTGCTGGCACGGGCGATTTGCACGTCTGAGGATGCTGAAAGGTTTTGCTTACAAGGCTAGAACTTGGGTGTTTTTTTTGTGTTTGCTTGAGGCATTACCATGGGGCGTTTTTTTTCTCTTTCTTTCTTTTTTTTTAACGCGTTCAATGGAAGGGAACGATTCATAGATGGGTAATGAATGACATGACGAGGGCTGGCGTTGACATCAGCCATGATTAAATCCGCGAGACAACTGAAATCGTGCATGCAAAACAGTCATTCCCATTCTTCGTAAAAAACAACTTTATTCCATTTCTACACTCTGAATGATTCGTCAACTTGGTTCGTTTCTTTAACATTGAATATAAACATGTGCTCGTCTGAAACTATATTTTACCGACAACGGCCGCACTTTGGCATTGAGTAGAAAACAAGAGCCATCCCCCCCCCCTTATAAAATCACCAGCGTCTCTTAAAAGGTGCTCGTAGCCAACCGGCTCGCCGCATTTCTCGCGTCAATTCGGTCCTCGTCATCCTCCTCCAGACCGACCAAGTTGCTGAGCCCGCTTCCAATCTTACCAGACCCAGGCTCCTGGCCGTCTTCGCCTTCAGCCTCCTCCGACACCTTGCCGACGCCCGAGGTGCTGCGGCTGGTGGCGTCGGACCGACGAGGAACGCCGCTCCAAGCATCTCCCTTAGGTCCCTGGCTGGCAGCGAGGCTCGTTCGTCGCACGGTAGGATGGGATTCGCGGCCCAGACGGCTCAGGCCACCAGAGGCATCAATGGACCGAATGTCCGCTCTCACGCTCTCGAGGAGGGCCAGCGACCGACGCTCGGCCTCAATCTCGCGGAGAACGAGTTCTCTGATTTCCAGACGCAGGTCGCTGGCCGTTCTGTCAAACCACCTGCGGCGTTCTTGGACGAGGCTCTGGGTAACTCTGCTTGTCTTGTTGAAGAGCTGCGTCTCGTTTGTTCGGGCTTCGTCAAGGGCTGCGATGGCCTCGTCAACCTTTTCTCGCTTGACGCTGGAGCTGGCCTTGAGACGATCGGCAGCGTTGAGCTTGCTTCGTGTTACCTCTTGGGCTTGCAAGAATTCGCGGATGAGGATTTGACGGTTGGTGAGAGACTCCTTGACGATAAAGGCATCCTGCGAGTGATACTGGAAAGGATCACCGATGGTGGCAGCCTCAGCCGTGGCCTGAGCGGCGTGGTAGTCTCCAACCGTCTGAATCACCCGGCCGAGCTTCTTGTAGGCGTTTGCCAGTCCCGGGTGCGGCTCCTGGACATGCATGGCGCCAAGCTTCACACCGTAATCAGACTCGACAAGTCCAAGACCTGCAAATCATCTTTATCAGCAAGGAAACATAAATTCGTTTAACCAGCACCCGGGTCTTACCTCTCCTGGCCTTGACGAGCTTGTCGACCTTGTGGCCAGCATCCATGGTACCAAGATAGAACAGCTTAACGACAGGACGAGCCTCTGCGAGCTCAGGGGTATCATCGGGAGGCGGAGCAAACTGCTTCAAAATCTTCCTGCGAACGCCAGTTGCGGGCTGCTTTCTCTTCACCAGCGGGCTGTAGCCAAAGTCGCTTTCAACAAAAAGCACCATCTCATCGTCTCTCATCAACACATCGTTCCCACACACATAGTTGAACCATCGCTGCATCAGGGCCTTGACTCGGTTTTCATCCTCCTCTGTACCAGCGCCAGCCGATGTAATAGGGGGAGGGACGGCGGGCACCAGAGCTTCGGGATTTGCAGATATCAAGTGCTCTCCAAGCTTGACAAACTCGGAATGCAGACGTCGGACATCTCGGTACTGGGTGGTGCGGAATCGGGGCAGGTTGGTCTAGGAGCGGCTTGTTAGATCAATGGCACTCTCCGGTGACACGACAGAGGGGAAAACTCACGTGGACGTCAAATCGCAGTATCGGATCCTTCTTTCCCGTCCGTTCCAGGCCTGTAATCTTTGCCTGCAGCCGGAATTGGGGCTGCGGAGGCTTCCGAGGCTGCTGCGCATCCTCTGAGGGCACCTCTGTTGAAGCTGCTGACGGGGGGGCCTCAGATTGAGGCACGGCACCAGACTCTGAAGACGCAGTCAATCCCGCATCTTCATGCTCGCTCCCTCCACCGGCCGCAGGAGTTATCGAGCCAGACTGCGGAAAGACATCGTCACCACTTGGTCCCAGGCCGTTGGACGACTGCGGGGTGTACGGGAAAGCGGGAACAGGAGCATCTCCCGTGAGGCTCGCAAACGTGGTGCGGTCATGCTGGGGCGACGAGCCCGGAGTATTACCCCAGGGAGACGCCGCCGGGTCCTCGGTCTCGTGTATAGAAGCGCTGTAGTCCATGGTGACGGTCGAATGCAACAAAGGCTCGGTATAGCGGCAATATATGGGCGAACGGCGAGGCAGGCAAGATGACGATGAGCCTTTGCGAGCAGAGGATAAGATACGGCGATTAGATACGGAGATGCTCTCAGAATTGAGTGCCGTTCATGCCGCAACGCCCGATTGGAAGCTCGGCGAGGGTGGATGCGCAAAGTTGATTCCGCCAGTGAAGCTGCTGATGCAGTTCGGCTACGTAAGTTGCGACGACATCCAATGTGGGAACAAGAGGCACAGTCTGGGGAGTGGCCGCTGGTTGGCTGGTTAAGCGCACGTTGTCGCGTCTAATTAGCCGCCACAGGAGCTCTTATCGTGGCTAGATGCGGTATAGCGCGGGGTATGGAGAACAAAAATTCGTTATCGAAGCTCAGTTGAGATGAAACCAAAAGAACTTGCTTCGTCATTGCGGAGCGCATTCAACCCATCAATCGCAAAAAAAAACAATTCAGATAATCACAAGCCAAAATGGGCAAAAAGAGATCACGGGAGGAGGCCAAGGATGTGCCGCCCGCGGATGCCGGTGGCGACCGAATGGAAGAGGACAGCAGCGATGACGAGGTGAGAAGAGACAGGACAAGCCGGTCTACTCAGTGGAAGCTGGGCTGACGTTGTTAGGACTTTGACATGGTCAATGTGGACTTTGAGTGGTTCAACTTTGATCCCGAGATTGATTTCCACGGCACAAAGTCACTGCTTCGACAGCTCTTTGATGTCGACGCCAACCTCTTCAACATGTCCGCGCTGTCGGATCTGATCCTGTCGCAGCCGACGATTGGCTCCACGGTCAAGGTTGACGGCAAGGCCAACGACGCCTATGCCATGCTGACGGTTCTCAACACATACGAGCACCGCGAAAAGGAGCCCATGAAGGACATTCTCAAGTACATTGTGGACAAGGCCCAGACCAACCCCTCAATATCGGCTGTTGCCGAGCTCATCACCGCACAAAAGCCCGTCGGACTCGTCTTTTCGGAGCGACTCATCAACATGCCGTCTGAGATTGCGCCGCCGCTGTATACGATGCTCGTTGAAGAGGTGGAGGACGCGATAGAAGACAAGGAGCCGTACGAGTTCTCTTACTATCTCATCTTCTCAAGGACGTACCAGGAGGTGGAATCGACGCTGGACGTGGAGGACCGAAAACGCAAAAAGGCCAAGGAAGAGGCTTCGACCTATCACTTCCACCCCGAGGATGAGATTCTACAAAAATACGCCGCAGCGCACGGCAGCTTCCGGTACACAAAAGAGGACGATGCGGTGGCAGACAGCAAGCGGGCGTTTCAAGAGCTGGGCATCAAGACATTTGGACACATGATCCTCATTGAGGCGAGTAAATTCAAGGAGGCCGTCAAGGCCGTGAGTGACTACATAGCTGCGCCGCAATAAATGACGATATGAATTGTTCTACTCTTCTGGCAGGAGCCTCTGCATCAAGTACTCAACCTCGACCTCCTTGGTCAGGGGAATGACAAAGTCCTTGTACATGGACACCACCGCGTCCACGTTGATCTTGACGGGCTGCTCCACGCCTCCCAGCATCGACGGGTCCTTGCCGTAGGTCTCGGCCTTGAGACGAAGACGGGCGAGGACCTGTTCCTCGACGGCCCTGTTGGTGATGGACTCGCCAATCGCCTCCCGGTCCTCGGCCTTGATGAGCTGGGTGTAGAGCTCGGGGTCAGACTGGAACTTGGACTCTGCGACAAATTTGCCAAAGTGAATTCTCCTAGACAGCGCCTGCAGGCAGGCAATGTCGCACGTAGATGTCGAGCCGTAGTTTTCCTGCGACTCTCCTCGGTCCTCGCGGCCAAAGTTGGGGCACACTTCCGGTAGGAACGTTTCAATGTAGAACTTTTTAATCTTGTCGTTGACGCAGACGTCGTTTTTGTGCAGGATCTTGGGGTAGTTGAGGGGCTTCAGCACGGGCTTCTGGACCGACTCTGGGAAGAAGGGGTATTCGTCGGGCGAGTTGAAACGGCGGATCAGGGATTGCAGCTTCTCCTGCTGAGAAAAGTACCAGTCGAAGAAGCTCAGGCGGCTGTCGGGGATGGGAAGGGCGCCAGGCGTGTAGATGGTCTAGACAAAGGAAGCTCGTGTCAGTAACAAAAGTTCAAGTTGATATTCGGCATGTGTGACTCACCTTGTTCAGGGGAAACTGCACTCTCTCAATGAGAGAAAGGAATTGTGTCTTCGAGTCGGCTATAGGAAACGTGTCAGAACGCATGTAAAGGGACGACTCTGGGGCTTGAGAGCTGAGCTTTGCATAGCTCGGGTCAACTGACATGAGCTGGAAGCGGATGCGCGCCAGATCCAGCGCTCGCGAGCTGTCGGCCATGTCCACGGCGGAATCCATCTTGAAGAGAGGCAATTAACGGGGGATGATCGCTGATTTTAACTATGTTGGAGAAGCAGTAGTATCGGATAGTGCCAATGTCAGCCAAGATTGAATCGAGAATAAGCTGACGGGCAATCAAACTTTCAGCAGCGTGCCGATGGTCGATGAGGTCAAGTTCAAGCTGGGAACGGAATTGATCCGCTCCCCGAGACCGGCCGCCTGGAAGACTATTAGACTCCAGCGAGCCCCATCTTTAGCGGCCGGTTCAGCTTACCAAAGGCTCGACAAGGGCGGCTTGGATCTCAATCCATTGATCCTTGCGAGATGCGCGGCTCGAAAGCCTTTCACGTGCCGAGTCAGAAACGAGGCGCTGATGCAATGGGGAATCGTGTCGCCAAAAGCAGCAAATGCTGGTTGCCTTGGTATGTCGCACGGCATTGGGATCGGAATCGCGGTGCCAACAGGAGCGGCCGGAATTGAGAATAGACAGACGGGTTTACACTTGATGCCATCACTGCTTAACCCAAACATGTGACAGACTACAGTACACTCAGCTGCTGGTTTTTGTTGGTAGTATACAATCATCAATGCTGCCAAATCCTCGATATCAAACAACATCCATCAGACATCCATACCTCCAGGGTCCCCTGGCGATCGAGCAAAAGTCAATCCGCCTCGGTTGAACTGCTGGGGTCTGCCCTTGAACCCCGGAAAGCCCCCAGTGGGGCATCGAGCGAACCGCACAGGCAAAAGATTCAACTAACAGAGACAAGCCGAAACGCCGTGCAAACAGCAGCTCGAACTAGCCGGTTTCTCGTTTCGTTTGATTGTTTATGCGTCGGTTACGGCCCAGCTAATCCATCTTGATGCTACCTTGGCTACTACTATAAGTACCTTTAGTAGCAGTACTTAAGGATAGCTGCTGGTGCGAGTTGTATAGTGCAAGGTACAGGTAGGTATAGAGAATACAAGATGGGTATTGGCACCCGCACAAATCACTTGCATCAATGCATCGGCACAAGCGGTGCCAATTCCATCGGATCAATGGTTTTACACACGAAGGGCAAGCTGGAACAGCTAGAGGGGTGGGCGGTACGAATCGATCCAAGCAGTTTAGCAGCGGTTTAGCAGGCCCCAGCATGTACCTGCCTGTACCTACTCAATAGCCGGGGGGCCGGTTGGTGCCGCTTCGGTGCTGGGCTGGGCTGGGCTTTGCATTTTTGCGCGCGTCATCCAAATTTCACACCCGCAAGCCATCCAAGCCCGGGTTTTGCGATGCAAACCCTCCAACTCTTGCTCTTCCCTTGACCAACGCAACGTCGCCCTTTGCCTTGCGCTGCCTCGAGCCCGAATCCAGAGCCTGCAGCGGGCCAGCCGTTGAGTAATGGCCGATTCGGAGAGCCATTATGCCTTCGACGATGGCCCCGATGACGAGCAGTCCATCATCTCTGTATGTCGCAAGAGGAACAAGAAGAAGGAAAAAAACTCTGCCCGCCGCAAGATGCCATGCCATGCCATGCCATTGCATTGAGCCGTCCCTTTTTTTGGCGATTTGTCCATGGAGCGCAGCCTGCTAACCATGTCGTGTGTCTTCTCTGCCGCAGACTCGAGGACTCGAAGCCTTTAGCCGCAAGGTCACTGTCACGGCGAGCCAGCTCATGGGCCCGGCCGCAGAGGCCTCGGGAGCCCATTACCGCGCCGCCCTGGCCGAGGTTCACAAGCAGATGAAGCGCCCCAGCGTCCAGCGCGGCATGTTCTCCATGGCCCGGTCCAGCCCGACCGAGATTGTGCGGTCCAAGCTGTCCACGGCCGAGATCCAGCACCGCGCCCTCACCCACCTGCCCGACGAGCTGCTGTCCAACATCCCCGAGCACCAAAACGCCTATTCGCTGTTCCAGGGCTTCCAGGCTAGCTTCCCCGAGCTGGCAGACGACAGGAGGAAGCACCGCCGACAGCCGTCGAGGGGCCGGAAACTGCTGGAGGAGGGGGAGAACACGCCCGCAACGCCGACCAAGCTGGCTCAGCTCAAGAAGGAAAAGACGACCATGGTGCACGAGCTGGAATTGCTGGGGGTGCGCAAGAGCATGGTCAGCTGTGAGATTCGCGAGATAGACAACAAGATTGCCAATCTCTACGGCATGCGTAGGATTGTGCTGGAGAGGCTGGCGGGCTTTGAGCAGGACGAGGCGACACTCGAGCACGATGGTAGGTGTTTGAACCCAAGCCCCAGTAGAATGCCTTCTGTTATTAATACTAGTCTTTGGTTGCTCCCCGGTGTAGTCATGGACCTGGAATTGAAAATCGACGAAGTCCAAGCCATCGTCGACGAGGCCGAGGAGATTGCGCGCAACACCGCCACCAAGGACGAGCGAGATCTCGTGGGAGATGCCGACGACCACGACCCCGAATTCATGTCAAAGTCCGTCTACGAGAAGCTGCCCGCCACCGACAACAAGCAGCGCAAGCCGAAAAAGGTCCATCGCCGGAAATCCATGCCCATTCTGCACGAGCACTTTGCCCCGGGATCCAACATCCGCGAAATCCGGGCCCACCGCGACACGATTACGGCCATGGATTTTGATGCGCCGTTTGGCACTCTGGTCACTGCCGCACTCGACGACACTGTCCGGGTTTGGGATCTGAATGCCGGCCGGTGCATGGGCTACCTGGAGGGCCACACGGCCTCGGTGCGGGCATTGCAGGTCGAGGATAACATTCTAGCCACCGGTTCCATGGACGCCACCATTAGATTGTGGGATTTGAGCAAAACGCACTACAACCCTCAGGGCGGCAAGGACGTTGGCGACGACGACGAGGACGCCATTGCTTTTGAACACCCCGATGCGCAGCCCATCGAGCCTCCCGAGGGCAGCATGGACGACTGCGCCCTCTTTACGCTATCATCCCACGTCGACGAAATCACCGCACTTCACTTTAGGGGAGACGTTTTGGTTTCTGGCTCGGCAGACAAGACGATCCGGCATTGGGACTTGGAAAAGGGCCGCTGCGTCCAGACGCTCGACGTCATGTGGGCGGCCGCCCAGGCATCGGCCATTGCCACGGCTGACGATACCTGGAGGCCGACTGGCCGAGCCCAGGGAACCACGGCCGACTTTGTCGGTGCCTTGCAAGTGTTTGAGTCTGCGCTGGCATGCGGCACTGCCGACGGCATGGTCCGCCTGTGGGATCTCCGAAGCGGCCAAGTCCACCGCAGCCTGGTGGGCCACACCGGCGCCGTGACATGTCTGCAGTTTGACGACGTACATTTAGTGACGGGCAGTTTGGACCGAAGCATCAGAGTAAGCCTGCCCACCTCTTTTCTATTTTCCATCTTTACAGCGTTGGCTAACACAACCCGCCCCTCTACAGATATGGGATCTCCGAACAGGGTCCATCTACGACGCCTACGCCTACGACAACCCCGTCACCAGCATGATGTTTGATGCGCGACGGATTGTCAGCGCGGCCAGCGAGGACGTGGTCAAGGTGTACGACAAGGTCGAGGGACGGCAATGGGACTGCGGAGCGGGCATCGCTGCGTCCGAGGGCGCCAAGAATGCGGCCGTCGTCGAGCGTGTACGTGTTAGAGACGGTTACCTGGTAGAGGGTAGGCGGGACGGCATTGTGGGAGTATGGACTTGTTAGAATAGTGTCAGAGTCGGCGCAGCTCAAGCGATGTAACGAAACGAAAAAATTCGATTGTCTTGTACGTTAAGAGAGGTTTGGTTTGGGTTGTTGGCGAGGTTTTTTGTGTGGGATGAAAATATTATTTTGATGAATTTAAGAGGGTTGAGTGAATGTGAGGTGGCGATGGAAATAAAGCTGTTGAATTGAAGAAGATTGAAAGGTGACAATGATTGAATTGCTATGATGTAATTACATATATATATATATACTATTGATGTATTGTTTGGTTAATGGATGAGTAAAGGAATGTGGTATTAATAGGTTGATGCATTGTAGGGTACCCTGCAGTGAGGTGAGAATATGGCTGGTCTAACGACTTGACCACTTGGACTTTTTTCTCCCTTTTCAATACCATCAACAGGCGTAACTCACCGATTGTAATCCCCCCAGTAACATGTCACATTAATTTTACTTTCTCTTTCTCTCTTTATAAATCCATCGTCGTCGCATCATGTCTTCCCTACGCCATCAGGTTCTATCGCAATACCGTGATGCTGCAGCCACAATCGCTTCATCGCAATACGCATCATCCGATTCCCAAACCACCACAGCCGATGCGCCTCCGTCGCCATCACAACCAACAGCCACGGATCTAAAAGCACTCGCGATGCAGCAGCTACTACAGCGCCAGGCCCGGCTGCTCATCAAATTACACGAATCCCTGCCCCAGAGCACAGACGTCGGCGTAGACGAAGATTTGCTGCAGACGAGGCTGGATGACCTCGCCTCGGTTTGCATGACGGCGTTTTATGCGTATCGGTTTGACTTGCTGCCGTATTACTGGCGGTGGATATACACGGACACGTTGATTCTCATGTCGTATTACGCCATGTTAAAGGCAGAGCGAGAGGATTCGTTTGATGAGAATCTCATGGATCGCGTGGTGGAGAGTCTGGACAGGGCACTCATCGTAGCTGGCGGCGCGGGAAAGTCTCTAGGAACACAATGGATCGAAAAGACGTTGGAACTGCTCGTTCGTTTTTGGGAAGAAGCAGAACCATCCAAGGAAGAAACTCGGCGGCCGCAGAAGCGCATCAAAAGGGACACGGCATTCTCTACTCACGAACCATTCGGTCGACCGAATCTCTCTGCTGAAAGGACGTGTCCGCGCTACGAACACTGGACGCTGGAGAAATTTGAGAAATACATGAACGACGAGAGTCGGGGCAACCCGCTGCCCATCGTCTTCACTGACCTGACGAAAGAATGGCCGGCGTTGTCAGACATGCCGTGGAACAGCCCCGAGTATCTCCTTTCGAGGACGTTTGGCGGGAGGAGGCTCGTCCCCGTCGAAGTCGGACGCAGCTACGTCGACCAAGGCTGGAGCCAGGAACTCGTCCAGTTCAAACACTTTGTCGCAAGATACATTGACCCGAGCATCATCTCAACACATTCAAGTGAGAAGCTTCAGCCTGACAAGGTCGGCTACCTCGCCCAGCACAACCTCTTCCGGCAAATCCCCGCGCTGCGCAACGACATCCAGGTCCCCGACTTGTGCTGGGCCGACGTCCCGCCCCATCCCGACGCCACCAAGAACCAGACGCCGGTGCATGTCCCCCAGCTAAACGCCTGGTTTGGCCCTGCCAGGACGATCACGCCGCTTCACACGGACGGCTATCATAATTTGCTGTGTCAGGTCGTTGGGACGAAATACGTGAGACTGTATTCGCCGGACGAGACGGACCGGCTGCGGCCGAGAGGGATGGAACATGGCGTTGATATGAGCAATACGAGTGAATTGGACGTTGGCGTCTTGGAGGGCTGGGATGAAGACGACGATGACGGTGGGAATGACTGGGAGAGTGTTCGAAACCAGTTGAAAGATGTGCCGTATTGGGAGACTGTGCTCAACCCGGGAGACACGCTGGTGATTCCCATCGGGTGGTGGCACTACGTCCGGAGTTTGAGCATCAGCTTCAGCGTCAGTTTCTGGTGGAATTAAATCAAAGCAGTCCAAATCAAATCACCATCGTAACAACATTCGGGGGGATGACACCTTGTTATATTTTAGAGCAAATCTACGCCGGCAAAAACGCTTCTTTGCCCTACAGCAACCACAATATCAAAAGCGCAAGTAGAGACAGACAAAGTAGCCAAGTGGCTTACAATTGGGGGGGCAAACCCCCCTTCGAAAAGAACGCAATCGGCAACACATCAAATCACACCTGAGACGAGCGCGCGTCTTCAATGCTCTCGGCCGTCACTTGCGCCTCCCTCCTCGCCTTGGCACCGGCCTTCAAAGTCTCCCACTTCTCACGGTACTTTTCAAGCGTCTTTTGCATCTTACGGTTGTCCTTTTCCAGGCGCTCCATGTGCTTCGTCATCTCGGCGAGTTGTTCTTCCAGTTCGTTATTCTTGCGCATCAGTTCATCGTCATTCGCTCTCCCGCTTCCCCCCGGGAGCGGCGACCCGCCAGGCATGATGCGATAGCTTTCCGCGAGAGCGAGAGCAGAACTCTGGGCGCTGGCTTCAAAAGTGTGGAGGCGTTTCGATAGCTTGTCAAGCATATCCTTTAGCGATTTGTTTTCCAGACTGAGTTCCTCAATGGTGTTGTACAGTTCCTTTTCCGAGTGGCTACGCGTGATCCGTCGTCGGGCGCTTACAGAGGAACCAGGGGCTTCACGGGCATCAACAAAGTCATCGTCGTCTTCATCCTGAGGCAAGAAGTCGCCATGAGCCGAGGCTTCCAGCCGGCGCTTTTCCTTTTCAGCGTAGCTGAGGATGTTGGCATACGACATGGTGTGGCCGGTAGAGGGAACAACGTAGAAGGAGTCGGCAGCAGTGTGGCCAGCTCGGACGAGGGCGCGCATGGTGGCCTTTGAGTAAATCTTGGACAGGTCAGGTTCGGCGCTGGGGGACGGGGAGGCACGAGCACGAGGCGGCTTGGGGGGAGACAGGTTGACACTGGACGAGGGCATGACGGATTCAGCAGGGGTCGCGGGCTCTTCCTGGATGAGCGGCAGGCCGGCGAAAGCAAGAGGCGCAGAAATCTTGTTGATGAGGCTTCCAAAGGTGTTGTAGAAGCGGGTGTAGCCGCCGTCGTCCCTCGGAGGGCCTTGCTCGACCTTGGGGGACGCGCCGCCGTTTGCCGCCCCCTCTTGCTGCTTAGACACGGGGGCGATGGGCGGGACCCAAGTCGGGCGGCCCGTCTGGCGTTCCATGATGTTCTGCATCTTGGCCTTGGAGGCATCGCGTTTGGCCTGGGGGTCGACATTGCCGGGCGCCTGATCGTTGGACACGCTGGGGCTGAGCGGCTGGCTGCGATCCTTGGACCGGATGCCCCTCGCCGACGCAAGGTTGCTGGCAATGGACGACGACATTTCGCGAGGCATGTAGCGGCGCTGCGAGAGGCCGGGCGGCTGGGCCTTGGCGACTGCGGCCTGGAGAGCGTCGCTTGCATCGGTGCCCGAGGCCATCGCCGTCCTTCTCCGACGCCGTCTTCTCGCCGTCGTCGCGCGCATGCGGCACTTGCTCGGGGGGCAGCTTGAGGATCTCGGCCAGCTTCCTGTGGTGCTCCTCCAGCAGCTTGAGGGTTCGGAGGGCCTCGACGCTCGACGTCAGGTTGGCGGCCGCGGCAAACTCGCCCGCGGCCAGCGTGTGTTCGCTGATGGCCACGGTGGTGTCGGAGGACTGGCGAGTGGCCACGGCAGCGGCTCGCGCGTGGTCGTGCGCCTTGGTGAGCGGTGAAGATTCCATGTCGATGGTGTTGTAGCAGACGCGCTGGCACGTCTATTCGGGTTGTGAGAATTTGGCCCCTTGCGGGAGAGGCGTCGTGGTTGAGCTGAGCAAGCTTCGGCTTCGGCTTGCAGGTTCGAAGTTGCAGTTGCGAGATGGTCAAATGCACGCACATGCAACTGAACTTTGGCTGGTGGAAGGACTGTGTGCGCATAAGTGCGCATGATTTGTGCGGGCACTTTCGGCGTCCCGCTTATGACGGCATGCCGAAGGACGGGAGATACGCGGGAAAGACAGCGGGTGATCGCGAACCACCCGCGGCGGAGGAAGTAGTTTACAAGTACTCCGCGATTTGACAGCTCTCAAGGCTGAACCAAAATGGGCCAAAGCGGCCACTAGGCGTCACTGAAAGCCTTAGTACCTTAACATCTGATAACTTGGGCTCTAGTTTAGATGGTGTAAGCTGTAGGAGGAGCTTTGATCGCCATGGTTTCAATTGTTAGGCACTTGTACACTCAAAGCAAAGACTTGAACAAGTCGAGGCGTGTCTATTTCGCCAAAAACCCGAGGCTGTGGCCGGCAACAGAGCAGATGATTGGTTCTTGCAGATGGACAATCACTATCCATTCTCTGGTAAGTCAAAGTGCTAGCACCTAGTATTCATATAGTGAAAGTCCAAGGTAAACGATCATGTTTCCTAGACAATGGCTTCCAATTTTATGAACAAGATATTGACATGGCACCGCTTTGCTCATAGTGCCTTGTTTGGTCGAGCTTAAAAGGAAAGCAGGGAACATGAAGGGTCTTTCCAGCAATGTCACCAACTCTCAGAGTTTGGTATGATTCTCTAGCATGCAATCAGGTAAAATCGATGCGGGTTTTCCATATTGTCCCCAGAAAATGTTGAGACTTGAGTCCTAACATTTTATGGGGATTTGAGAGTAGACATGGCGGTGAACACGTCGCAATGCAACTCTTTTATACCAACATCCATCAACCAAGCACCCAAATTGCAGTGACTTGACTTTATTCATACGGCCTAGGAAAGTGTCTAGAAGCAATGGAAGCACCTTGTGGTGTAAGCTGTAGGAAGAGCTTTGACAGGCATACAAAGTGCAGACTCACACAAGCCAAGGAATGAGTCTACCAAAGTAGCAAGTCTCGGCACTTCTACATGGCACATCATTTGATCGCAAGATAGGGACAAAGACTTTGGGGAGTTCAACTTATAGAGATATAAGAACTTGTACGAAAACAAGGAATCCAAAGTCCAGGCAGTGCTTCTGGGCCAATACCATCGTTCTGCCTCAACAAGATAGACTGGCCAACTCCCCGCAATCCGGGTCGCTCTGGAGAGAGTCAGCGCGTTTCCTTTGTGTCTTCTCCACTCATGTGCATGAAACGCAAAATGTCTTTTTTGTAAAACGACACAAAGATTTGTAGAGTACTGAAAAGGACGACCCACAAAATTTCGTGTAAATTTACACGAATTTCTGCGGGGAAGTGAGATGACTAAGATTCGTAGTAAAACGACACAAAGATTTATGGAGTACTGAAAAGGATGATCCACTGTAATGTGTGCAGAAACTTCACAGATTTCAGTGGAGAAGTGAGAGGAGCGAGAACCCCACAGTACGTATGTAAAATTACACAAAGATTTGTGGAGAGTCGAGCAAAACGACACCTGAAAAGCGACGCGGCGCGTGTAAGTCGATTGAGTATAAATACGACTCCTCCTCCTACCTTGATTACAGCATAATCCAGCCATTCTCTCCAGGCAATCACTAGATAATTTAGTCATATCTTGTGACAACCGCAGCTTAATCGTCCATTCTCTTGTTTAAATAACCACATCTTACAACCCCCGCGCCGTATTACACACCGTCATGCCTCGAGCAGCAACACCAACGCAATCAATGGACAGCTTTCCCGTCGATACTCCGGGTGATGATATTGTCCTGGATGAGGCCATGGTGGAGCGTCCAGAACGTATTCGCAAGATATATAACATCAAGTAAGGAACTCATGTAGCCATGCATTGGCTAAAGATTGATGCCAGCACCTTCAGACTGCCCAGGCATTTGCATGAGCCGCGGTAGCCATAGCCTTAATCACTTCCAGTCAAATGCTTATCCTCTGCCAGAATATCAATGTCGCTCCGGTTGACGATTCGTCATCTGTCGCCTAATCTACTTTTTAATCTACACCTAAAGGGCTTCGCCAATAGAGAGCTCTGATGAGAGGGCTACGATCGGCGATAAGAGAAAGCGACAAGATGGTGAAAGAGACTCCAATACAAGGCTGGATGTTGGGAGTGGGACAAAGGCGATATTTGTCGTCGACGCATTTCAAGAGAAGGGTAAACGGAACCAAGCTACAGGCGGAGCGTTTGAGCGTTTGGGCATTTTTTACATAAATTACAAAAAATGAGGGACATTGGGATTCGGAATTAGACAGGACATTCCTTGAAATAGATAGAAATAGATAAGAAATAAACAGCACATTCGTTTTACATAGAGTATAGAATTAGATATCACATCTATGTAAAATATAGTATAGAAACAGACATTACATTCCTTTAATACATTTGTTACTACCACCAACTTGCGATGTCACAGATGAAGCTGCATTCTTGTTACGAGGCGCTGAGATGGCGTTCTTACAGGTATATGGCCTGTCCAGGACCCTGTCTGCTGAGAGTTCCCCGCCACTAGATAGGTATGCATGAACTCTTGACTGCAAAATGCGTATTATCAGGTTCGTTTTGTTGAAACATAAGCCTCAATCATCTTCCAGGCAACCTCCACCCTCCCTTTTTTTTGTTTCGCAATTCACCAGGCTTTCAAGCTAGTTTAGTTCATCAATCAAGTTGAGCCAGGGCTCAATTCCACGTCATTGTTCGTACAATGACATCTCGCTGCCTCTAATACTGACATAGGGTAGAGTAGTGTAAAGAACAGACAAATCACTTATCAACTACTAAACTAAATAAGCTACATGATTGGCAGTGTAACTATATCATTTCGACCTATGTCCTGCTAGTAATGAGGATGCAAAAACTCATGCATGTGTGTATACTCTTCTTCCTAGTCTACTTCAAGACTACATACACAGAGGTAGTCAAAGGAATCGTATTACGCATACCCTTAGCAACTATAATACAAGTGTCGCAGCAGGATAGAAAGGAAGCACTCAGGATCTCGCGCTTATTTGGTCCCCTAAGCTAGTGTCTGCTATTACCTCTGTTGCTACTTATTATCTTCTACCATCTGCTACTATTTCTCTTCTCTTCTAGAGTCTAATATCGCTATATTCTTCTATATTTATTCTCGATACATGTACTGTGAGTCCACATAACCTCCGCACACCCGGTATATGGGAAGCTACACCTGCCATAGCCCTTGGATAGATAAAGTCACCTCCTACATCACTGGTCCCTACGTTGTGTGACCTACGATGCCGAGACTCGACTGCGCGTGACCTGATATGTATCCTCTGTCAATCCTCTTCCGTCACTCTAAGTGCCTCTTCAATATCTTCAGCTACAGCTCTCAACTCCGGTTTTCCGCGAAGCATTTGGAACACCGCCCCCTCAGCCCTATCCTCTTGGTCCAATTCCGTCCTCTTTTCCACAATAAACTTGAGCCAGTTTCTCATTTGAGCCTTGGCACTGCCTTCTTCTGCAGCATCGGGGGGTAGTTCCCAAATATTCCAGCCCTTGGCGGTTTTTTCAGGCATGTTAATCTTCTGAAGCACATATAGCATTGTGATACCCATGGCCCAGATATCGCCTGGCAAGCCGCGGGCTTTATTCCTGATAAACTCGGGGGGGAGATACCAAGGCGTTCCGCCTCTCGCGGATTCGTCTATAGAGCAAGCCACGCCGAAATCGAAAAGCACAGCGCCACGTTGAGGGCTGTAGGCGATATTGGCCGGTTTGATGTCGTTATGGACCATTCGCTGATTTGCTAGATAAGAAAGTGCGGATGACATATCGAGGAGGATTCTATGGGCATCAACTTGCTGAAAGGGGGATTGAAGTCCGCGATTGAGAGACAGTGGGAGAACTTCCAAGTAGATGGCAAACATGCGGCCGTCAAAGGCCTCTAGGGCCACAATATTTCTCTAGAAGGGGTGAGATGGTTTTTTAAGATGGGATGAAGGAAGAACCCACGTGTTTCACCTTTTCAAGGAGCGATTTCTCTGTCTTCCATAGTCTAGCAAAAGTTGAAAGAGTTGGGGCCGAATTACCATTGTACCTGAGGACTTTTACGACCAAAGGTCGCCTTGGGATTCCAGAGTGCCGGCAGGAAAAGACGGATGTGTTTCTCGTAGCGCCCAACGGCACGATCCGTTGGAGTCGATATGTCCCAGAATTGGCACCGTGCAGGGCTTTGATAGCAGCCGTCTCCCGATCCTTGAGATCTAGAAGTGGGACGGCAGCTTTGTTGACAATCTCTCGTGAAGATGTGATATCAACATCGGTAGGTTCTGATTCTACCGTCAGCTCATTTGTGGATTGCGTGTCGGTGATGTCTGCCGTGGTGTTGTCTCCCAGCTTTTGCCGCTTTGCCGGTTTCTCAGCATCAGCATCAGCAGTTCGCTTTGCTAGCGATCTGCTTGCTTCGTAAATGGAGACATTGAACAATCTCTTATTTAGTAAAAAATCGAAAATGCCACAACTATCCAATTCCCGGTCTACTGCGACCCTCCACACCCCAGGCTGGACCGGTTCGCTTTTCCCCTCCTCGACAACACATGAGGTGTAGGGGGGGCTAGGTCTGGACAGCTGTATGTCCGTAGATGAGTGATTGACGAAAAGGCAATCATCGCTCCCAGGATCATAGATTATCTGGAATTGCAGCTGAATCGGCGTCAGGAACTTGACATCAAAATCCACGTCGTGAATTGTCTGAGAAACAGCAAAGATGTCTCTGCCATGGACTCTTGGCAGACGAGTAATAGCTGGATGCCTCCTCATGTCATGGCCATGGCCATGGCCAGAATGTATGAGAATTCGAGCATCCTCCGCTGTAAGTGCTGCATTGACGAGAAGGGTGCTGATGTCTTCAATCGGCATATGAGCAGCCCGCGATTGTAACTCTTGGGGTACCTGAGATGGTTGACGGGTACATGTAGCGAGTGCTCCAGCCTCTTTGTTTACGTGTGCTCTCATGAACTCTGCAACACGTGGCTCGACCTGGGTGGCAGAGAGATGAGATCGAGCTGTGAACCAAGTCTCCGCTGTCGCATCTTCTTCCTTTGCTGGTGCTCTTATCAACCCCGCCACTTGGTGTTCTGGTTGGGCTGTGGAAGAGGTGGATTCAGGCATCTGGACCATCCCAGCTTCCTTTTTTCCCTCCACCAACTCCCTTATAATATCCGCGATGCGTGGTTCTACCTGTGTGGTAGCAGCCGAGCTGGCTGGTGCATTTTCACATGGCTGGGTTTCCTCGGGTGGCAGAGGTGGCAGACAGGGTTCAACGTTGGCTCGAGATTTGACCTTTGCGATGGGTGAATTGTCCTGCGTTGGAGGGGATAGTGACTCTTTAGGCGGTAGAGACATGATGCCAGGATGATGGAGATGATGTCTCATCACACCACCTCAACAAGGCATTCCCGTCAGAGTGTGTACATGGATGTTACATTTGACATTTCAAAGGCAAGATGACAAGAAGAAGACTTGGAAGCAATATATAGGTACATGTGTGTATAGTATATTCCGTACCTATTATAAACAGGTACGGAACATGGGGTTACGGGTGCTATCAGCGGTGACGAGTGGCATCCCACCCCATCGATATCCAACTCTGCAGAGTTAACTGAAAAAGATGGGTTCTTTGACGTTTCCAGTCAAGTGAGACCTGCTGCCCATGCATCTCAGGTCTGATGGCAGGTTCTTTGTGGCATCTCTCAAGCACTAGACCAATCAACGAGTGAGGCAATCCAGGGTTCTTGATACCTGCAGAGAGGAGTCTCGCAGCTCCCCGCTTGTACTATGGGTTACTTTAAACCTAACAGGTATGCGGACCGATACAGTGAGTTCAGGTACTAGAGATGTTATGGAGTAAGTTTGTGCAGGTACTTTGATGCGAACAAAGAAGGTGTTTGAATCTTTAAAGAGATTAGTAGCTGCCGAGGTCATACGAGTACTAATGCGACGTGAGTTGGCGGCTAGCATGCAGGTACTTGGGTCACTAGGACATTACTATGGCGTCCAGAGTACTTTCGTGACCGACTTCTGTGACCCCGGCTGCCAAGATAACTACCCTCCTATTCTGCCCAAGTTTCTACAAGGGTCCGCAGCACATCAAGCCGATACCTGCAGGATTAATGGAGAAAGATGCCGTCGGTTGCAGGGAGGACTCGGAAAGACAGGTGGCTCGAATGCGCCCATTCGCAGACCGAGTTAATATACTGGAACATGAAGTCCATGAGCTCCATCAAACACAGCGTCGTAGCGTGGCACGAGCGCTAGAATCTCGATTCCGGACGCTAAAATTTGGGGGATTCAGCGGTTTTGTGCTAAAGAGTTAGTGGCCGAGACTGTGCTCCAGGGGCTGACTAAGCGAACAGGGCCAAGTTCGTATATAGGAAGACGTCCACGAGTAGCTTCAATTCCACGCCCTACAAACTCCACACGCCCAGACGACTGCGACTGCGACCACGACTACGACGGCGAATCGACCGATCGGATCGGCACACGGAAGATGCCTCTATTCAAAGCGCCAAGCGTGGTTATGCAAAAGACTCGAAACTCTACCTGGCATGAGAAAATCAGAGGCAAGGGCCTTGGCGATGCTCGAAAGCTCTGGGGAGATTACTGGCTTCGATTCAACACCATGCAAATCCCAATGTTGAGCGAGGATGCATACTTCAAGACGGCAGCAGCAATCGCGGAGGCTGCCGCCGATGAAGAGGAGTTTGGGAAGCTTTTCGCGGAAAGAAATAAGCAGCGCCAGAAGGAATTATCGAGATTGGTTGATGAAATCGGCGACGCCATTATCTACAAGGATAATCTCTTTCCGTGCTCGGCTGCTGAAAACGCAGCCTTCAACGCCTGCAGAACGGGTTGTTTTGAGTACTTCGTGGCCCTCTTACGAGGCAACGTTCTCGGTTGGGAGGCGGACAGGGCGGGAGATGATGTGCCGAATAACACTATAGCTGGCTCAGGAGAAGAGACCCAAAAGCCGGATGACGAAGAGGCGCAAAAGCAAAATGATGAAGAGGCGCAAGACTCTATTAACGATGAAGGCTCCATTGACCATGAGAATTCCATTCACCATGTGGGCTCCTTTTCGCCCCTTTCCCCCAGTTGTGAAACACAGTATTTCGACGAGTATGACGATCTCTACGCAATGCGACAAGAGGATGCCAAGTCAAGAAGAGAGGCAAGCGAAGAGAAGGAATACAGAGCGACGAGAGAAGGAGACGTACAGTTGGTTCCCACCCCCCCGATTGGTCCACTCATCGAACGGAAGCTCAACCCCGATTAGGGAGATATTTTCATCTGACGAGGACGACATGAGCCATCGCGAACATGGACGTCGTCGATTAAAGAGTTCTGCTCACGAGATTACCAATGGAGATGCGGCTGTGAAGAAATCCAGGCCCACTGACGATAGTCTAATCCACAAGCGTCGGAGATCGGAAACCCCAGCAACTACAGTATCGCCAAACACCTCTTCTATAAAGCAAACTACTCCCGGAAACTCGAGGAAGCGAGTAAGATTTCATGACGACGACGATGATGATCGTGAACATAAACGCCAGAGAACGCAAAGCCCAGCACCCACAGTACCAAACGACGCTCCCTCTACACAACAAAGTGCCGTTCAAGGTTCGAGGAAGAGACGCAGGACTAATGGCAACGAGGACGATGATGATGACGGATCCAGAATCAATGACGGCGGTGATGGCGGTGAAGATGATCAAGACGAAGATGATCACGAACGGAAGCGGCAGAAGATGGAAAATACGGCATCCGACTCGACTCCTCCCGACTCCTCCTCGTCACAAAAAGCCGTCGATGGAAATGTGGCCAAGAAGAGACGCAGAGTCAGTGGTGGACGCAAGCCTCGAGGGCAGAATTCAGCTTCGGGCACCCTGAATACCACTTCCACACAGCCACTGCGGAGGTCTGTACGGAGAAACAACAAGTCTACGCTCCATGAATTAGATCGCTCCGGCAAACCGCGGCCAATTCGATAAAGGCTGGCATGGGCTGAACGGCTGGGGCTCCGAGGTAACCAGGACTGGAATCGCGGACTGTTGAGCGTTTCCGAGAACATGGTCGTTATCCTGACAGGGTCGGGTGCAGCGGCGTAGTTTAAGCAACTAACGGAGTTGGCGAGCTCAGTGACAACATGGTCGTCATCCTGACAGGGTCAGGTGCAGCGGCGCAGTTTGTTGGAGCAATTGACGCAGTTGGTGAGTTTTGTGCGAACACGGTCGTCATCCTGGCAGGGCCGGGTGCAGCGGCGCAGTTCAAACACCTCGACGCAGCTACGAAGTTCTGTGAGAGCATGGTCGTCATCCCGGCAGGGCTGGGTGCAGCGGCGTAGCTTGCGTGCAGTAACCGACGTAGTTGACAAGTGCCGGAAGCTCAGCGGTCCTAGTTTCGGTGCAGTATCTCCAACCCAGTCCCAAGATGGTACCCAGTGGTGTCTTGTTGATTTGTTTGCTTTTCCTTTTACCGTTGCAAGTCTAGATATTGAGATACCCATAGAGACGTCATTGTAGAGATGTTGTTGTTGTTGTTGTTGTTGTTGTAGACAGTGACTGGTCTGTAACTCCCCTGCTGCATTGTAGAGAATCTTGAAAGTAAAAATGCTCTTGTGCACGAGTTTTAAGCAATAGAAAGATGGAATACCAGCTGTGAGAGCTGATTCAATAGGTGTAGGGTATGTATGTGGGCAGGCAGGTAGTTGTTGATGATTCATCATTACTTCAGACCGGCAGTACTCTTTTAAGCTTTCAAGTCAAGACATATTCACATGTTAATCTTTGAATTGAATGCATACTACGGAGTAGTCAAATATGCATTGTCTTAAAGGCGATTTGTGGTGTAAAACCAACGTTTTTGACTTTCAACTTGCAAGCCAAAAGTGGGCGAAAGCGGCGATTTGATCTGCAAAGAGCGGGCGTGTGTTTTGTAAGTTTGGGGTACCTGCAGCGTCCTTTGAGAGATTCCGCTCGTGTGCCACAGCATCAATTGGCAAATACATGTACTCCGTATGTACCAGGGATCGAGACAAGATCCAAACAGGAAGCAATTGCACGCTGCGGACAAGGATATCGCATCGCTAACCGTCGGCGGGTTTCGGGTTTCTGCATCTTCCGACCAGGTGCTGAAACATACGTGGACTCGTACCGCTATACGGTTATACTCGTACAGAGGCACGACAGATTGGTCGGTCCAGAGCATCCTAGCGGGCTTCTCTAGTTCCATTGCCAAAGGCTTCCAAGGCTCTTCAACGCCTCCGTCATGTTGGCACTAGGAAGCACAAAACCCCACCTCGAATTCTCCTCTCCAGGGGGCCTCGTCACATAATCTCGACAAAGCTTCCCTGTCCTGTTTCGTCATTAGCCCAGACGGACCATTTCTTGCATCTTTGACAACGAGACTCCGTGTCCTGTCCTCGGCCCCGATCAAGCGTCCCGTGTAAATTGCACAGAGCCGGACGGGGGCTGTGACAAGTTAGTCCGGATCCTGATTTCAGGAGTCTGTCGTGTCGGTACGGCGGGCGATGCTATTTATATAATCCATCTCATATCATGCTGGAAACGGTCGCGCGACGACGACGACGGTCCGAGAGCTGTGATAGTTCAAAAAGAAGCCCGCTGCAAGACACGGAGCGGGGATTTGTCTACCGCTTACCAGAACAGCTATTCACCATATTCGCACTTTTTTTTCTTCTCTTCTTCCCCATTTGTAACAAGCTTCGATTCCCCATCGACATCACCTGGATCAGCCGGCTCTGATCCGCCGTGTCCGTGTCCGTGTCTCACTCGGCCCAGCTATACTGTAGCGTTTGCGGCCAGGCGATAATAGAGGATGGACAACACCAGCACCAGCACCAGCAACACCGGAGGAGGCCTGGGCAAGCTTCTAGCCAAGCGCAGGCGAAGGGTCAAGACGGGAGGCCTGGAATCGGACGCATCAGGCCGTGAGGATGGCCGCGACTTTGCGCGAGACAGTGACGATGCGGCGTCGCTCAACGTTGGCGACGACGACGACGACATGGACAAGCGCAGCTTCGGGTCCTACGAGTCGGGGGGCGCCGATGCGGACGGAGAGTCTGAGCGGTGAGTTTATCGTCGTCTTTTTTTTTTTCTCTTCTTTTGAACTTCACCTCGCACTCTGCATCATTGTCAAGTGGCATCGGATGGCAAGCCAAAATGACAGGTAGCGCAAGTTACAGGCCTTGCAGCCTTGCATGAAGCTCCACGGCCAATCTGCAGTTAATTTCACCTCCCTCTCCTTCTCCCCGTCCGCGCCCAGACGCCGACAGACGCACGCTCCTTCAAAGCGCCACACACGGCCCAGCTTTTTTCGTCTCTTCTTCTTCTTCTTCATCTGCGCCATTTGATTCGTCTTGTTTGTTTTATTCGTCGCTCGTTTAACCACGTTCTTTTTCGTCTTCTTCATCTTCTCCTCGCCCAATCACACGCTTCTTCTCCTCCCTCCCTTTGCTCGTATTCGCACTTGTCGTGTCCTCATTCGCCTCTGCCCACGTATGCCATCAACCCCCCCTCCATATCCATACATGTGCATGGCATGGCATGGCATTGCAACCTCAGATCTAACACCGAATCAGAAGCAGCTCTCGCCCCCCACTAGCTCGTGCGACCACGACATCAGTTCTGGCATCTCCCGTCGTGCAGGTCACCGACTTGGACCCTCGCGGCGAACGAGAACGACGACCGTCTCTTCTCTCTCGGCGCCTCCGCCGTGGATCCTCCAGGAGCACGTCTCCTAATGCGTCCAAGGAGGCTCTAAGCGAGATAGCTCAGCTCCCCGAACCACCAGCCGCGGCGAGGACAACCTCTTCCCCTGAGAAGCACACGATACTCCAGCCCTCGAGGCTCACGACTTCGTCTCGACCGTCCACCAGCAGCGACAATTACCGCCCCGTCATTGTCAACACGCCGCCCACGCCCGTCGAGAGAACAAACCCGCTCGCTCTACACCTCGACAAGAAACTACCGCCCGTCATTTCAGAGCCCGCATCGGCTGGCGATGCAACGTCCTTTTCCTCCTCTTCTTCTTCCCAGGGCATCAAACGCACATCGAAGAACCAAATCGGGATCTGCCAGCATCGGACCCAGCAAACTATCCAACATCACCACTGCTCCGCTCTCGCCCACCCCTGAGATCGGCGAAGCCCAACCCCCAAACTCGGCAGGATTCTTCTCGTCCATGTTTTCGGTTGCCCAGAACGCTGCCAGCACCATTAGTAGCAACATTCAGGGCGGTGGCATCGGGATTGGAGGAAACAAGAGTCGGACGAACCAGGCGTCTAAGCCACAGTCATCCCCTGCCGCAAGCCAAGCAGAGGGCGACCGTGCTGAACCCCCACCATTCGAGCCTCAGTCAAGCACCGGAATGGATAAAAAGGAGCCGGCAGTGAAGACGATTGGTACTGGAGAACTTAGCTTGAGCCAACTTGGCATTATGGAGCCATCAGCAGCCATGCCCGCCCTCGAAACGTCGCGATTTCCCGATCTCAACGACACTCGGGCGCGGTCCGAGTCTGCTCCAGCAGCAGATAGCCAACCCAAACTCGGAGACGACATCGTCCTCGACGAGTCCCTCGGCAGGCCCAGGTCGCTGTTTGAAGCGGCCAACGGCGAGGAGGGCGGTTCGCAGTCTGACCAGGCCGACGGCAAGGACGAGAAGAGCGACTCGCAAAGGAAACGGGGAAGCTCGACAGCCACCACCAACACGGTCGCGCCGCCGGCGCCGGCTGGCCCAGCTCCAAAGCTCACGGGATTCGCCATTGCTAGTAAAAAGAGGAACCGTGACTTCCACACATTCTTCAAGAGTGTACCGGATGATGACTACCTCATCGAGGACTATAGCTGTGCGTTGCAGAGAGAGATTCTCGCACACGGCCGGTTATACGTCTCGGAAGGCCATCTTTGCTTTAGCAGCAACATTCTCGGCTGGACTACGACATTGGTCATGAGCTTTGACGAGATTGTATCCGTCGAGAAGAGAAGCACCGCCCTCGTGTTCAAAAACGGACTCATGATTTCCACCCTCCACGCCAAGCACATATTTGCCAGTTTCACTAGCAGAGACGCTACATATGACTTGATTGTCAACATCTGGAAGCTTGGCCATCCCACCTTGACTAGCACTCTCAACGGAGTTCGTCTAGAGGGCACCGGGGGCGACAAGACCGAAAAGCTTGACGTCGAGGCCGCAGGCCTGGAACCAGAGACGCCAGCCGGCTCCGACTCCGAAGGGGACAGCGATGATGATGACGATGAAGATTTCTACGAGGAGGACAGCGATCGAGCCCCCCAGCCTCTGGTAGCAGACGCCGGCATCAACGGCGCAGACAGCGGCAAGCCAAACAGGAAAGCGTCCGGCGCCGCCGCCCCCCAGTGCAGCCGTGATTGATGGGGCGGCCGAGGGGCAAGCCCCCGCAGCCGGCGCCGGAACGTTCCCGGGCCCTGCGACTCATGCTCCGACCGAGTGTGGCGACGCCGATACGCACTATGACAAGTTTTTGGCCGACGAGATCATCCCGGCTCCGTTGGGCAAGGTATTCAGCATGCTATTTGGTGAATCCTCTGCTGAATGGATGGGCAAGTGGATCACGGAAAACCAAAAGTGCTTTGATTTGCAGATGGAGGACAAGAAGGGCATGGGTCCAGACAGTCGCACTCGCGGCTTCACTTACATCAAGCCGCTGAACGCCCCGATTGGCCCCAAGCAGACAAAGTGTATCGTGACCGAGACCGTGGACAATATCGATTATGAAAAGGCGGTCAATGTGAGCGTGGCGACGCAGAACCCCGACGTCCCCAGCGGAAACATTTTCCGCGTCAAGACCAAGTACTGTCTCTCGTGGGCCGAGAACAATGCCACTCGTGTGCAAGTCAACTGCACTACGGAATGGAGTGGCAAGAGCTGGCTCAAGGGTACGTATCTCCTCTTCTTCTAATATCATCCAGTTCCCTTTTTCATATACAGCCTTACTGATATGTCATCATGATATAGGTACCATTGAGAAGAATGTCAACGAAGGCCAGGCCCAGTACTGCAAAGATTTATTTGCAGCCCTAAAGGCGGCCGTCTCTACCCGACCGCGGTCCGCTACTAACGGAAACGGAGCTGCCAAGGGCAAGAAGAAGGGCAAGAAGAGCAAGGCGCTGCAATCGTCCACTGAGTCTATTAGCCCAAGTGCACGCGCCAAGAAGGAGGAACCAAACTGGGGCCTGTTGGAACCGGTGCGCCCGATCCTGGAACCCATTGTCGATATCCTCAAGCCGATCCTCACCGGCAATATCGTCTACGGGCTCCTCGTGGGGTTGCTGGTTGCGACTTGGTTTGGATTTGGTCTCACGCCCAACAGCAACAAGAGCCCCGCTCCGTTTGGGCATGAACCCGCCATGCAGAGCGCGTACCGTCTTGCGGCATACGACGAGATGTGGCGCCGGGAAGACAGCGAGCTTTGGGACTGGCTGGAAGAGCGGGTGAGCCTGGAGCGGCTTTCGGTAGAACGGTCGAATGCTCGCAGGCGAGAGGCAGACCCCCGAACGTTGGAGGAGAAGCTGCGAGAAGAGCGCATGGACGAGCGAGAAGTGCAGGAAGCGATTCGAGTCACGGAGGAGAAGCTCAAGGTGCTGAGAGAAGTCATGGCGAGAGGCAAGCTACTATAAACTGCACGCCTTGTAAAGAAGGATGCACCTATTTCGTTTTTCGCCATCTTTGTTCAGGTCACACACACATACGGCACAGCAGAGCACAGCACAGCACAGCACCGCATGCGACGCAGCGCACATTACGGCATACATATCATATGTTTGAGCCCTTTCTTTAGTCAAAGTATTTTCCTTAGTATATGTATATATAAGAGTACGGAGTATTGGCGAGTCCAGCGCGGGGGAATATCACAATTGTTTGCTATGAGGGGTTGGGCATTTTTCCTACTGCTACCAGTGCTTGTGTTACAACGACTCAGTTGAGCTCGCTTCGGACCAGTTCGTACTGTACATGGCATGTACATTTTTACAATTTTTTTGGGGGTAAAAAAAGGCTACGGAGTTGTAGTAGTATCGAATTTCAAATGTCCAAATCCCACGTCTAAAAATGTCTACCGGTCGAGAGACGATGTCACCACAAGAAACCTAATAGCAGGTGCAAGTATCGCCACCGCTTGCTGACACACGTTGTGAATCAAGTATAGTAGGGCCGCGTTGGGCACATGTAGTCGGACTTGCGGTAACAGCGAATCTCACTCGAAAGAGGCAACCGTTGCCAATACGGAATGGTTTTGTGTATCTGATTCTCCAACCCACCCCGAAATGGGCAGTTGTTCCTTTTTTTGGGGGCGGGAATCGATTTCACGGGCAAACGGGTCTTGTCCAAGGTATGGGATGGCTTGTGTGGGCTCCGTCTCCGTCTTACGGGACTAGAGGCCCCGAGTCAGCCTTGTCAAGGCTTGTAAGTTGCCTTGAAGTGGCTCCATGCTCTTTTTTTTATTTCCTTGCTTGTGTGTCTGGTGTTTATTTTAGCGCCCGGGCGACAATCACAAGCCGCCATTTTCTGGCCGTGGCTTGGTGTAAGAGGCACGGCTGTTTTGCGTAATAGGGGGAGCTAAAAGATGCCTTGGGGTGGTGCAAGGGCGAGGAAGGATTCTGTGTTTCGGTGGTACCGATCAGGAACGAGAGAGAGAAGAAGACGGAGGGGGAAAATGGTGCGAGTGTTGGTTGAACAGAGAAAAAGAGACAGGAGCCTAAAGAGGGCGAACAACAAACAATTAGAAGAATAAAACAAGAATAAAAGAAAATAATAATAAATGAATCGTGGTGTTTGTTGGCTCTCAGGGGCTAAACATTTCGCCCAAAAGGCCACATGCCTCCAACACACGTACAGTAGGCCCTGCAGTAGTAGCATCAATCATCCATTGCCAACACCAACAAAAAAAACGCCGTGAGAAAATGGACAACCAAAAAGGACAACAAACAAGAAGAAAAAAAGAAGAAAGTCACCCACCCCACTTGGCGAGTTGACGTGGCTTCACGTCGCAAATGCCAGCAAAGAGAAACGCCAAAGCACATGGACGGAGTCAACGGAGCTGGCCATGTAGCATTACAGATGGGCTCGAAATGTACGAATTGTATGATTTTGGAGGTCACGACTACATGGAATAAGGGGGGGGGGAAACCCGGGCGTTTGCGATTATGCCCGAAGAGCGGTCACGGTTTTCTTGGTTGCTTTGGTTAATTGGCGGTGGCAGCAGCCTGGACACAAGGTAGGTTGGAGACTCTAAAAACGGTTGGGGGGGGAGGCTCTTGTGTGCGTGCAGTAGGTGATTTTTTGGTCCCTGTAATTTCTGCTTGGTGGTTGGGTAGTATCGTATTAGTGTGTGAGTACCTACGTAACCTGTGTGTGTGTGTATAGGGAGTGTCAAGGAAAAGTCGAAATAGAAGAACAGAGTGGGTGTGAAAGAGGTTACGTTGACGATTGAATCTGAGACAACAGACAACCGAAAGAGAGAACTAGAGTAAGAGAACCGTATTGATGGCACATGAACAGCAAAGACGGCGGCAACGTCATTTTGCTGGCAGCAGTACATACTTGTCCGAGTTACTTTTCTGATCTGATGCTGGGGCCCAATGGTCAGATACTAGCGGCTCTCTGCGCCTCAGCTTTATCTCTGCTTGTACCTGGATGTGGCGCAGCTGCCCCTCGGTTAAGCCCAGAGCAGAGGCAGAGCGTTCACCAGCAGAACCAAAACTACTGCCACTAAGCCCTCCAACGACCAGACCCTTTCTTACACTTTGCACTCGGCGGCACGCCCATATCCCGGGCACTAACGGAGTTGGCGATGCCTGTCGTGATCAAATCAAGATGCCCAGAGAGATCCAGCCCGCGACGAAGCAACAAAGTCGACGGCGGCGGCGGTCCTCGTGATGCCCTCGTCATCGCTTCAAGCCCGCCATGGCTGCGACTCCGGTGCCTTGCGTACGAGCACTAACACGATGCAGACCCGGTCGCCAAAGGGTACTTGGCCTCAAGCCACAGTCGGGGGGCCGGTTTGGGATGCAGCGCGCAGGGATCAGCCTGGCAAAGACAAGAATTGGCCCATCAGGAGGATCCCTTGGCCTTGGTCCCCCCCCCCCCTCCCTCTTGGTCGCCTTGCGAAATCGAGAATCAGCCGCGGAACGGTGGGCATGCACCAAGCCGGCCCAGAGAGACCCCTGCGCGAGTCCTACTAAGCTCGATGCAAAGTCCTAGACCTCATTCGCCCGGTGCTTGTGCTTGTAGGACCGTTGGCAAGCTGCCTCCAAGGCTCCAGCTCACGCTCAGGCGATTAAAGAAAAACACCATGGACGGTGCCTGAAAGGTGGCCGCTCGCTCTCGACCTGCCCGTCTTCTTACACTTTGCCACTTGTACAGCATCTCATTCGACCCTCCCCCCGATTCAGGCCCATCTCCACATCAACGGCCCCTTGGTTGGGAGAAGCCTGCGTCTGTACCTTGCCCTACGGCACCTTGCCCTTATGCCCGGGCCCGTAACGACCACCAAGCACGACAGTCAAGGGCATAGCTACAGACCGCCATGGAGAACAAGAAAGTCGACGACCCCGGCGCCCTGGCCTTACGGCGTCTGGTCCGAAGCCCAACCGGCAGTCGTCTGGCTCCCAGGCGCTCGTCGACAAGTGCTTCATGTTCTTCCAGCAGCAGCAGCTGCTCGACATCTTCAGTGACTTCGTCAGTCGACGGCGAGATGCCAACTTCCTGTGTGTAAGTCAAGACAGCCCCTGTTGACGGAAAACCCCAAGGAGACGACGGGGGGGGAGGTTGGCCAAGACCAGGACAAGACGATTAGTTGATATCCTCGTTCTTCTCCTTCCGCTCCGCCTCGTCACCTCCCTACTCTGTTTTTTTTTTTGTTTTTTGGTCTTTTTTTTTTTGTTTTTTCTTGTTTCATGTTCTACGTACTGACCCTCGGTTCTCTTTGCTTCCTCCCCCTGAAGCTCACGCAACACTTCGAGCGACGAGTGTGCCTTGTACAGGTTCATCGTATGGGCAGCCGTCAAGCGCAATGCCTGCCCAAAGATGACTTCCGAAGAGCGGCGGGAGTGTCCCTTGCTGCGCTGCCGCAAGAGGTTCCCCAACCATGAGCTCATGCTGCAACACCTGTACTCCTGCGACCACCTCGCCGGCGGAGAGTACTGGTGCTATGACTGCGAGAGGCCCGAGCAGCTCAGCGATGTCAAGTGCAGGCGCTGCCTGGGCCACCCGTCCAAGAGGAGAAAGATCATGACCATGGCCAAGAGCTTCTTCAGCTCGTTGGGCCACAAGCCAAAGTCTCAGAGCCTGGCGCTGGCCGGCGTCCATGGGGCTTGGGCGTGGGCGTGGCGTGGGCGTGGGCGTGGGCGACGGCGACGGCGCTGGCGGGGG
>MDJU01000909.1:0-10802 GCA_001721665.1 Trichoderma pleuroti | reverse complement strand
CTGACTTTTAAACAAGGTTTAAAAAACTCATACTATGTATGATTTGTTTACTTTATACTTGCTCACTATTGCAATGTTTACCCTAGTTTAGTTAAAAGTATTAGAATATTATATATATTAATAAGCCTACCTTAGATAGCTTAATTAAACTAGCTTTAGAATATACTAAAAATAATAATATAAAAATCCTAAATTAAATTATAGCTACTTTTTTAATAATATTAGAATTTAATAATAAAGATAATTTAAATTAACTTCTTTTTTTTATAATTTTAATTATATAAATATCTACTATATTTTCTAACTTAATTAGCTTTTTTAAGTAATTTAAAAATATAAATTACCTACTACTACAGCTGCTATATAAAAAATAATATATGTTTTTTTATTAATCTTAGCTAGCCTAATAGGAAGTTAAGCAGCAGCAGACTATTAAGCAGTACCTCATAACTAGTTTTGCTTAGAAATTAATAGTAAATTCAGTAGTGCAGTACCTAGCCCCTGTTAAACTTAGTCGTAACGATTGTCGGGCTATAATAATTACACGGGGCTTGCTGACCTACATCGTTATAGCCCTGGTTTACTGTAGCTTACTTAGTAAATATTAATAATAAAATAAATAAAACAAATAAATATTATATTACTCTAGATATAATTAAAAACCGCGGCGTGTGAAGGTATACACTTACAGACACAATTGATGCGCAGAAGGAATCCAACTATTGATCAGCCACCCGAGGTCAAAGCGCCCATTTAAGCTACGATATAACGTCACATGAAACTCAGATAGTCATTTTAGGATATCAAGTCTTCGTTATAGAAGAGCAATGACTTTGAACAGGCTTAGGTTATTGTTGGTAGAAGCGGCTGCTTACGTTTAAGAGATCCCATACCCTTCACCCTTCCGGAGCAGCCGAATGGGTTGCGCGAGCTTTCTTAAACCCTTTATCAATTGAGTCTTTAAACTAAAACTGTACCCGGAATCTAATTTTACATTTGTCTGCTTACGTTGCGCAACCGAGGTGGTAGTCACATAATATCGCTACGTAAAACGCTACAGTAAGTGTAGGACAAATGCGCAGCCTTGTGAATGTATAGTACTATGTCTTCTTCCCAAAAAAGAGGTCAAGCATTACGCAGCCATTATTGCAACTTACTAAGGTTCCCATCATAGTCTAATAGCCGGTTTCTCTCAACATGTACGTGAAGAAATCCATACATGGTGTTGTATCACCTACTACGTATCAGGAGTTTTTGCTTTCAACAGCATCCACCCGCAACTTTCTTAACTTTGATCACTTCAAGTCAAAGTTCTCCTATCTGACTATTGCTTTGCATAAGTAAATAGATATGACGTGGCTTTGTGTAACTCGCTGTCAGCTTCTGAGGTTGTGAATGAAGCTACCTGTGTACCAGACTTAGAATTTATAAATTGGGATCCTCCCGTCCATTCCAAAAAAAATTTAATAGTAAGTACTTATCGCGCTAATTGCTTCTACTATCTTATTTATTGCAAACTTTCTTAAATAAGATGCTGGAACCGACGATTACGTGTTTGCGAGAGACTATGCAGAAGGATTAAGGTCAGTTAAATGCCTCATCTGGGTTTGAGCAGAAATGCCAATACTTTTGAACTTGCAAGTCCAGTACTGATCGATAGACCGCTGACTTTTTATCAGGCTGGAAACCCAGCATCTCTTATGGAATATTCACAATGGCTACACAATCAATCCCCAAATTCCAATTACTCCCCAGACCAAGATTGCAGATCTCGGGACTGGAACAGGGTAAGACTTCTTTAATTGAATTGGGTTGGAAATCTTTATTCTTATTATAACGATAGCGTGTGGCTTTTGGATGTGGCTACTCAGGTTCCTCCAACAGTGCAACTTGATGGCTTCGATATTTCGGACGGACAATTTCCTCACAAGTCAAACATACCCAATAACGTAAATTTTCGAATCACGGATGCTTTATCCAAAGTTCCTGACGATCTTGTTGAAATATATGATGTAGTTCATATTCGATATCTGGGACCCATTGTGAAAGGAGGCAATGCCGAGCCAATAATTCAACACGCAATGCAATTACTGAGTAAGTCACTAAGCCATAAAAGTAAAATATGGTATAATAACTTTCAACATGTTAAATTAATAGAAACCGGCGGGTATCTACAATGGGAGGAAGCTGACCTTTCGCGTAACAAGCTGTGTATCAAAGGGCCCGAGGCGGAGGCTTTTTATGCATTTGCTAGCATTGGATACAACGCCTTGAACTTTACTTTCTCGTGAGTTTTAACCGCTAGAAACCATTGAATGATTTGATGCATTACTAACCCATAATTTTATGTAGATGGGTAGAGGATCTTCCTCACCGCTTGAATCAGGCCGGTTTCGAGATGCTGCAGTTTAGAAGCGAACAGTTTCCGCAGGCTATGGCTCCATTAGTGACTAGAACATTTGTTTTAAGTCATGTTGCGGGCATAGCTTCTTTTTATAAAACTGGCTATGAGTCTCTGCCATCTCGGCATGAAGCTGATGCTTTATTGGCAGCGCTAATTGGGGCAGTTAAGAATGGAGCGGCGATTTACCCGACACAAGTTAGTTTACTCGCCCGAAAGTCTGCTGCTGCTTCATGGGCAACTTTCATTTAATCGCTGCTTGAATCATTCTACTACATATTCCACAATCTGAATACAATTAATGGATACTCATACTTGTTCACTACATTTCGAACTAGGGTTACTCCGAGCTGCTTTGACTGCTTGAGCTTTTTCTTTGGGGAGGTTGGGGGGCTCTGCAATTTACCGGTACGGAGTAGTTGATTGCCAGACCCCTTCAATCTTTCAGTCACCTCTCTTATAGACTGGCTTATCTAATGCTTACATCCCTCAGTTGTTCATTATATCGATCAATTTTTCAAGATAAATTACATTTTTATTTCAATATTAGTATTATTTTGCTGCTATCATGCTACCCTGTCATATGGGGTATTTATTTGCCAGTCGCCAGTATGTATTTTACCTGGTGATGATTGAGAAGCAAAAGACTTTCCACTAACGAAAAGATGTTGCTAAGCCTCTTAGTCTGGATTCCGATGACGCGTCTAACAGCGGAAGATCCGTAGGATTAATAATAACACATGCGCTCCGAGAGACATACGAGCAACAGGAAACGGCTAAGATAAGGACATAAATAATATGATCATTACGATAGGTAGAGCATGACGTTTTGCTCCCCAGAGTAAAAACTTCAAGCCATTGTTTTCCGTGAAACATGTAAATAGAATGCGCCTAAATATTCCCAGACTTTGAAGCATCTGTCATCGGGAGTAATTAGAACCTTGTGCAATCAACTCAAAGAGCAAGTTGCTGTTACCAAGGTGAGAGATTTTGCGTGCCACCCACAGCCACAGGCATTGTGGGTGACGGGACAAGAAAGTGGATCCAGGGCAGATTAACCATACGACCAACTTAAAACAATACGAGATTCTATTTTTATCTTCATCCCTGTTCTCGCATGTGTTGATTCTTCCCTTTCATGCTTGTATGAGCAAAAGGAATACTAGAACCTCAGACAACCTAAGATATTTTAATAATGATAAGTCAGGCCCTATTGGCCTTGGGATTTTGAGGGCCAGCTTGAGTCTCTAGTAAGCGACCTTCACAGTATTGGCAACACTGGAATAAAAGAAATATGACCGCTATGTAATTACTGTACGGAGCACATTCGTCATTACAACCAAAATAGCATATCAGACTCAAAATAATCACATTCTGAAGAAGAAAAAAAGGAGAGCAAGAGAAAGCACATCGGGTATTATATCCAGCGCTTATAGCCGTAGTGTTGTTATCTATAACTACTGGACCTTCAAGAATTACAAGGAGCTACAATTAATTAAGAGAAAAGCTACATGACTCAAATAAATGCAGAGCTTACCCTAAAACAGTATTGAGGATGTGATACCTTGTCGAATTTGTCAACGGCTTAGATTTAGTCAGAGCGAGGGCGACGTCAACGAACCCCCTGTCGCTGCATACCTAATGACCCAAGTTATAAAGGCACAACATCAGGCCAAAGTAAGCGAGATGGTTTTGTCACTTTCTTTTCAATTGTAAGAATCTCGATGCGCGCAAGATTGAGAGTAAAGATGCCATGTTTTCCAACATCCCCCCGCCATCGCAGGCTGGCACTTGCGCTATTGTTTTGTATTGCCATTTGGCAACTCAATTCATACCTTAGCTACAGCTCTAGCCTCTATAATATAGTCACCAGTCGGCACGCTGCGGAAAACCATCAGATACCTTCCCGTCCATTGAGAAAATGCCCGGTTTCATGGGAATCACATAAGCATAAAGACTCCTCTTTCACCGGGCTAGCGCCAGCTTTATCTCCCACAGGGCTTCTCTGTCGATTAACGGAACCCCGAGCAGTGGGCATTCCAAAACTACTTCATCAAAGTTGGAAGTCAAATAATTTACCTGCTAAATTTAAAAGATGGAGTGATACATGTCGCAAGCAGCATCCAGACTAGGAATAGGTTTTGTGGACTGATGAAGATAATCTCCAACTCGTGAAAGACTACTTCCCATGGCTTGAGGACACCTTTTTAAACCTACCTGGGAATATTTATCGGGCAGATTTGGCGCGGAATCTCTACATGTACATGTTTGGTGGGTGAGTTAAAACTACTTTCCAAGCGCGCACACTTTGCTGTTGGTGATTTCTAACCTGAAGAATAGGATATACGCTGACCTAGACACAGAGTGTCTGCGTCCTACATTTGATGCACTCAGATCAAACAATATTTCACTGCCTGGCAAGCTGGAGAATGAATTTGCGGATGAAAGCCCTATGAGCCACGTCGCCATGTTCGGTCGTATGGGCTCTGATCAAACCTTTGATCACCATCTGCCAAATGCGTGGATGGCAGCTTCAGTTCGACATCCTTTTTTTCTTCTGCCATTGGAATTTGCAAAAACCGAGATACAAAAGAGTAAACGTTGCACAACCTGTGGTATGATTATCCATCAGCGGAGCAACTGACCGGGCCTATTGCGCTGGCGAAAAATGTTCGGCGATATCAAGTCTGTGGCGATACACTGGATAGCATAATCTTACTACCTGATGGTCTGATATACCCCTTCAATTGGAATGAAGGCGAGGAGATAAGATCTTTTTGTTCAGCTGAGCAAGACTCCTTCAATGAGAGCCGTTGTAAAGAGACGCTAGATGTTGGCGTAAAAGGCAGCATATCCATAACATATTGGAGCCACACTCACAGAGGCAAGGGTTCAGACAACGAAAACATAGATCGTATTAGCCAAGAAAAATAATAGCTTGATAGTATAGAAACTCTTTAGCTACATTGCAATGTTAAGTTGAAGAAAAAAATCACTGTGACATATCACCGCGCCTAAACTGTACATTGAGCCATCTTGACTGTGAAACGGTGAAAAGTGTGCTAATATTGGCGTTCTGGCATTCAAGTCAAGTATTTTATGGGTCGCATGGTATAATAACGACTGTAGGCGTGGTGTTGACTCAACAACCTTTCTACTTGCCAATATTTAAGCGATTATATTTTCTCACTCAAGACCACGATTAGAGATATAATCCCACAAGTAGTTTTTATCATCATCTATATCTATCAACAGCCATATACTTATGCCCAACTTCAGCAACATAACTGCGTAGTCTCATACAGGCACCATCACTGAACTACCCAATCTTCGTAATCAGGGCGCCAATTCAATGTCGCTGATGAATCATATAATTATTAAGCGACAAGATTTCGTTCTTCATCTTATTAACTATGCATGTAGAACAGAGTCGGACTTTTTACATAATTGAGTCTCAAGTTAGAGCTTGAAACCCCTCCCAAAACGGAACAATTGCAATGCCACACAACGGTGCAATGCCCATCCTATATATTGTCCTTGAAATTGCACCGTGGAGAACCGTAGATGGCTAACTTTTAATTTTATTGTCACAAATCCTTTCCGAACGGGAAAGTGAAGGTGATATTAATATATTCTTCCGTTGAGATCTTATCTAGTCACGGAAGCTAGGACGCGTGGCTTAAATACCTGAATTGTAATGCTCTATTAGCTGAAGAGCTGATACAATACAGCCCACGAGGGAGAGTACTATAAGATACTGTTCAAAAGTGAAAAGTAGAGGCATCGTAGATTAATGGCTTCCGATATGTACCAGTAGTTAATAGTAAATAATATAATTTTTATCCATCATGCGTCAAAATAAGTCATGGATGTATTCCAATTTGATACGTATTATCATGGTTCATTATTGACCGCTAAAATCTGGCTTGATAGACCGACCCTTAACTCAAAATTGTAGCCTCGTTATTCTTTCTTCATATTATGCAATACCAACGCGTTGATCAAATGATTCCTTTCCAAACCGAATAATCAAGAGAAGCGTTTCAAATATATTATACGGGTGGACCAAATGGTTGGCAAACTCGTTTGTGTATTCGTGGTAGGAAACGATTGAACGTGAAAAGTTCGGCGGCAGTGATGTCCACTCTGTTCCAGATGGAATGTCCCATAACCAAGTATGGCGGCTAAACGGCAGCGTTTCAACAAACATAGAATGAGGATGGTAGCCAAATCTGGTAATATGGTAGACACCTCGAATCAGGTAGGAGGTTATGATGCTCCGACGAACACTCTCTGCAAACGCCTACGCTTGCCAAGGGCTTAGTTCATCTGAAATCTTGCTTGGGGCTTGTTCCTATGTATGGCGTGTCTACTGATTGAGAGTGTTGATATGCGCTTCTGCAAATCTCCTTTGTTGGGAGTCTTTATCGAAAAGATAAATAAGTAAATATAGAACTAATGACTGGAGTGAAGCTAAAAGATCGCTAAATGAGTATAGCGTTGGGTATTCCTTGATGAGTTTATTAACCTTTTTGTATAGACTTTGGAAGTAAAATGTTCTATTATTTTCTACTGAGAATGAATATAATTGACAGATATTATATGTGTCTTTGATCTGCTTCGGTAGATTGTGGCTGTATAATGACGAGTGAATGAGGGGAGTTTTTGCTTCGCGGGAGAATGTCAGTGGGAAAGCTTTCAGGTGATTTGCTAAATAATAAACGGTCGCAAGGTCTTTCTTCCACTCTATAATAGGCAATGGAGGTTCGTAGATGGCTAGGCTGGTCGGCGTGAGCCCTCAATAGCATAACTGCTGAACCAGGTACGAAGGTGCCCTTATCTGGGAGAAGTAGAAGAATTCTACGTCGCATGACAATAATCCCCTACAAGTTCCGATTTGTAGGCAGTCTCCGGCTATTTGAAGAAACTTAGACTTGCCACGTAAGAATTGCGGTTGACCTTCGACGAGCGAGACCAGTGGTTGGTTCACATATGTGCACTCCAGGCCCTTGTTAACACATCGTTCACATTTCGGTAATCCGGCTTTGCAGCGCCGCTTAGCCTTGGCGCAGGCATGACAGGATCTGGAAAGAGAAATATTCTGTGCTTTCGGCATAGGAATGGCGTTTGTCGGTCAACTGGCTGCGTTGTACTCAGTAAATCCCTTCGTGATATGCTTCACTCTTGCAGGGTCGCAGGTAGCAATATACACATATGTTGGAAATGTGTTTGCGCGATGATTATTAAAGCAGACTTCATCCCACTTTGCGGGAGCTTTCCTATAAATAGTTTAGTCGCCGCCTGACAAATTCTGGCCAACGGTCACGGTTCGGATTTATTAAGTCATTGTTTGACATTATGTGGTCGTTGCCACATCTATTTCCACAAACGGCCAGCACCTGGTAACCCTCAGAGCAAATACTTACGTCAATCCATCTTACAGAGAACTATGTACGGTCTTGTCTCTGTTTATTCAGCCGCTGCATTACGGGTCAGGCCTGGTCTCCTACTCGGAATGAAGTGGGCAAGTGACCTTTACTAGGGCAGTATTTTCTCGTGTGCGGTGTATTTATATACCTAGCAGTCATCAATATCTGCTCACCTGTATCGATATCGATTTTCGTACAATCTCCTTCTGAGCCAAGGTATATTTACTGTTCCTTCCAGCTCTTTCAATCTTATATATATACGCATTACCGCCTGCCTCCAATATCCATTACACCAGCTTAAGAAAAGAGCAAGATTCTTGATAATGGCGTATGACTCTTCGCAGCTTATTTCTTCCGAGTTCCCTTTCGAGAAACAGAAGATAGGAATTCTAGGCAGCCAAATTGCTTATGTTGACGTCGGTGCTTCTGACGGAGCTACCACTATCTTTTTGCATGGCAATCCAACATCGTCCTATGTGTGGCGCAACATCATCCCACATGTCTGTGACAAGAGTCGCTGCATTGCACCGGACTTGATAGGATTTGGCGATTCTGATAAGGTCACCGGGCTTGAATACAGAATTGCGGACCACCAGCAATACTTGGATGCCTTTCTGGATGCAGTTTTACCTACAGAAAAAGTTACACTTGTTGTCCACGACTGGGGTTCAGCACTTGGCTTTGGCTGGGCACGTCGCCATGAAGATCGAGTTACTGGTGTCGCTTTCTTTGAGTTCGTTCTTCCTGCACCGAGCTGGGATGTGTTTCCGCCAGCTGTTGCTGAAAACTTCATACCATTTCGTGATCCTAACCTTGGGCGGGAGTTGCTTATCAACCAAAACGTTTTCATCGAAAAGGTTTTGCCTCTCAATGTTTTGCGCCAGCTATCTGAGGAAGACATGAGGCAGTATCGGCGCCCGTTCCTTGAAGTGGAATCGCGCGAGCCACTCTGGCGGTTCCTGAATGAGATTCCGATCGAGGGACATCCTGCTGATGTGTGGGAGAAGGTCACTAAGTATATAGATTGGCTATCGCATACTAATATTCAGAAGCTCTTCTTTTGGGCCGAACCAGCGGTTGTTATTACAAAGGATACAGTGGAGAGTTTTGTCCAAAAGCTGCAAAACACAAAAATTGTGCATCTTGGACCTGGTCTCCATTATTTCCAGGAGGATTATCCGCATACCATTGGTCGTGAAATTGCGCAGTGGTTATCAGAGCAGAAGCGAGAATAGCGAGCTACCTGAAGATTAGAAGTAGTATTTCTAAATTATATAACCTCACTATTTGTGTGCTTGCAAATAGGATTTTATAATCATTGTGACGTCTCACAACATCTTGTAAAGCCATATTTACCAGGATGTTAACCGCTATTGTACTTAAAAAGCAACTATAACCCACAATAAAGAGGATTTCCAGTTGCGAATATGCTATCGTCTGTGATATACTAATCTCGCCGGAGGCTCATGCCGCTATTAATGTCTACTAGACCTTCACCAGCGGACAACCTCACCTTGAGCAGAGCCTGCGTCACATATAGGAATAATTGCACCTAGTGTGCACGATAAAATAGAAACAACTAAATAAAAAACAGCTGGTTGGTGATATCTAAGACAAAACACAACTGGGGGACATAAGCTGCACGACTGAGGCAGCAGGTGCGCTGCGCGATGTCTGTGATACGAGATCCAACGGTCAAACATGAAATGTTCTATATGTTAGTGATTATAGAGAGCGGTGGTCATTCGTTTTCCAATAGCCAAGGTGCGTCTAGTATCTCTGCCAAAGGACATCCTCGAAACTACTGTTGTAGTAGATTAGGGTCGATTGCTTCTCGAGTGGCATTATACTCACCTCATATGCGTAAGATGATATACATATTAAAATCCAGAGAGTACATTGTTCAAAATTGGCGTGATAGAGAAAGATGAAGAGATACTCATGGATTGAACTACGGTACTTTGGTAGGATTAAACAGAGACTTGAAAAGGTCGTACTTCATCATCGGCCTTCTCTTCATAGCTTACACCACAGGAAATAGAAGTTTGAAACGCTACCCTCCTACGCGACGGCACTATAAGTTACAACAGAAGTATTATTGTTACATTGTACAAATCAAGCCATAAGCTGCCGTGATAAGTATATAACTATATCTAAAGTTTATTCTCAGAGCATTTGGACAAACTGTTTGATAGCATCAAGCCATCTCCTTAGGCTTCTCAACCGGGATCAAATGGCCTGAGCCCTCTACTACAACCAGACTCGCCCTACCACCTGACATATCATTCATCTTGTCCCTGATATCCGTTTTCATTCTCTCGACAGGCTCAAGTATATCCTTATCTCCCGCAAGTACCACAACCGGGACATCAACATGTTCGAAGAGATTGGTGATATTGTCTTCCATACCATACGCCGGCCACGAATATTTCGCCCACTTGTTCCCATGGACCATGTCTTCGGCCATCGCCTTGATAACCTCGTCCATCAAGTTCCCTGGTGCCGAAAGAACTGTGTGAATAACACTCTCTGCATTTTCCATTGTATCAAATGCATGTACTTGGGCGTCTTTCATGTTGGGATCTGGTAAATGAACTGGGCCGGGGGGTGCGGGCCCGACAAGAGCCAGCTATAGCTTATAGTTATAAATTAATAATATATATATTTATTTTTTAAACTTAAGGAAAAAAGTTATTTATTAAGAAAGTTTAAAACTTTGTTAATAAATATAAAAACTAAAGGCTTAATATTTTTTTAATTATTTAAGAGGTTATATACTTAATATTTAAGGTAATTTTTAATTTATTTTTTATTTAATATTTTATTTTATTAAATATAAAGCTTTTAAATTAATATAATATTATAATTACTTTTTATATTAATAATAAATAATATTTTAGTAAAAATTATATTTTTTAATATTAATTTAGAAAATTTTAAAGTTAATATTTTTTTAATAATTATAATAAAGC
>MDJU01000908.1:0-10857 GCA_001721665.1 Trichoderma pleuroti | reverse complement strand
ATTCGTCTTCACCGTGCCCGTCACCGCCCCAAAGCAAGGAACCATTGGGGGATCCGAAGCGGGGGCTGCGGCTGCAGTCTCAGATACATACAAGTCCTTGTTCCACTGGGCCCTGACCAAGCGATTACAGGCAGCCGGCAGTGCTGTCAAGATTGTCTCTGCCGATCCAAACAAGTTCCGCAGCATGGTTCGCCAACCGCATCGACCCAGCGAAACGGCAGTCCATGTCAGTGGCTTCAGGGGCTCCAAGGACGGCTACCTCTTCTTTCTTGAGAATGGCATCCTGTGGGGATTCAAGAAGCCGCTCATCTTCATCCCGACCAACCGTATTGCCGCAATCAGCTACACCAACATTCTTCAAATCACCTTCAACATGGTGGTTGAAATCTTCACCGAGGAGGATGGCAAGACGGAAGAGCTGGAATTTGGGATGCTGGACCAGCAAAACTATGGCGGCATTGACGATTACATCAAGATGAATAACCTTCAAGACAGGAGCATGGCTGAGCAGAGAAAGGCCAAGTTGCAGCTGGCCGAAAACAAGGGCCCCAAGAAGAAGGAAGGGGACGCAGAAAACGGCGACGCCGAGGCCGCCGAGGGAGGAGACGGCATGACGGAGTTGGAGCGCGCCCAACTCGAGGCTGAGCAGCAGCTACAAGATGACGAGGACGAGGACGAAGAAGACTATGATCCTGGTAGTGAGGGTGAGAGTGAGGGATCAGGCTCCTCTGATGATGATGACGACGACGACGATGATGATGATGAAGACGACGAGGAAGACGATGGGGCAGAGGAAGAAGGTGGAGAAGAAGTAGAGGGCGAGCAGCAGGAAGAGGAAGAGGAGGAGGTCAAAGAAGAACCGCCGAAGCCTGCTGCCCCGGCGAAGCAAGCAAAACCAGCACCTCGGGCCACAAAGCCGGCAGCGAAACCGGCAGCAAAGCCAGCCGCAAAGCCAGCCGCAAAGCCGGCAGCGAAAACGGCAGCGAAAACGGCAGCGAAAACGGCCGCAAAAACGGCAGCTAAGCCGGCAGCAAAGCCAGTCAAGACTGAGACACCTAATGTGCCTGTTCGGACCGGCTGGGCAGCTTTCACTTCCAGGCCAGCAGCCGACGTGGACATGGCCGAGGGCGATGACGAAAAGTTTGACGTGGTGGGATGATGAAAAAGGACAAGTAGAAGGCATCTCTTTCTCTCGTTGGTGCTTCATGGGCTTTGTGTGTGTGTTTCTGTTGCTTATTGGCGTTGAAAAAGGTAGATTTGGAGTAGCCACGGTGATTTCTTATGTGGATCTTGAAGTTTCTCTGTCCGGGTTCATATGGACGCATACAGACTTGAGAGCCGTTGTTGACAGCAGGGCTTCCAATACACAATTATTTTACAATGGTGATGACACATGTGATGATTTGAGAATAACGAGCGAGCTTGTAGTTCTAACAATTCGTTATAGCTTGAGCCTTATAATCACAATGCCACATATCAGTTGACATGGACCACGCAGAATCCTGTCATGGGGCCGAGATCAGCTATAACCTGAATAGTAAATGAAGTAAATCCCAGTTCACGTTGCCAATACTTGTGCTTGTGCAGCTGGCCTGTCGTCACCTGGGGCATTAGTTTGCCATCTGTTTCCAGACGTCTCGACTTGTGTACCCTCAGCCTGCGCCGTGGAAAAAAGCTCTGAGAGAGGCAATGGGCTGATTGTGCTCGCATTGGGTGCAGTACCAGTGCCAACTGTGGAGGCTGGGATATTGGCATCCTGATTCTCGGCTTGTCCATTGTTTGAGTAACCATTGAGGGACTGATGTATGCAACTGGACGATTCTTTGAACCTCTGTTGATACTATTTGAGAATCTTTGGTGCCTTTCTCTCTTTCAATTTGAGTTTGCATGATTAAAGGAATGGCGTAGACACGTCTCGGTATGTTGTAGCAACTCTTGCACCAGTTCACAGACGTTGGAGACTTTGGGACACTTGAAATCTGCATATAGTATCCAAGTCAGACCACATACTAATCGGCCACCTGTTAACACCAAAACTCAAGCTGTTTAAAAGTGTATAATTAATTCTAGGGAAAATATATAAACCTAGAAAAACACATTCTATGAACCCTTTTTAAATGAAATATACTATTTGGTTTAGATTATTTTTACTGTGCTGCCCTATATAATTTTGTATGCGAGTGGCCTACTAGTATGTGGTCTGACTTAGTAGCTGAGCCGGGGCAAACTTGGAACTCAAAGGCATGGCTTGCGTCTAGAGAAATGGCCCTGTAAAGGTCTGGTTTCGTCCATGAAGATGAGACATCTTATATGTAGACAGAGGCTATCGAAGCAAGTGGCTTTGGGAGCTTCTCTTCCAATTATTAAGCTTCGTCCATCAGTCATTTTTCTACACGAAATCCCATGTACCTAGTCAGAGATTTTATATACTCAGGTAGGTACGATTGAAGACATCTGACTTGGTTTTTTAATATCCAGATACAGGATACTATTGGCAGCTTTCTTTTGTCTATAATCCTGTAACTATAGCAACATTGATAGCTCACTTTGATCCAAGCTAAAGTTGTTGCGGTGCAAGTATCCCTCGGCACGGTATAGAAGAATGGTGAAGGTCGAAAAGCTGCATCTGCCAAATCTAGATGAATTCCAACAACTAATTATGTAATGGTTGTACCCATCTCTGAGTCCTTCAAAGAAGAGGGTGAAATGCTTCTGTTTTATCGGTAGCTTTTCTCAACTTTGTGAAGCCATCAGGGAAACACACCATGAGAGCTGCCACAACAGCGACAAAATTGACTGCATAATTGTCAATGAGTTGGCAAATACCGCACTCGTATTCAATAAATATTTCTCTTCAAATAAAAAAATAGAATTAAAGAAAAAGCAATTACCATCACCATCGTCTGCTTCCAATCCTCCATCTGGGTGAAACATCCCATCCACATCACGTGCATCATCACGTGCACCACCTCCAAACATTTGATAGCCTCTCAGACCATCCATGTCTCCAAAACCTCCAGATTCACCACCCTCAACTCTTCCCTCTGCAGCCTCGCTCCCCCAAATTCCTCCCAAGCCTCGCCCATCATGTCCGGGAGCGCCAAGGCCATCCGCCTCCCCCCCCTCAAGACGCTGCGCGTCCACAATCCCAAGCGCCAGCCCGAAAACCCTTGCATCGCCATCATGTCCAGCGTCCTAGGTATGTCTTGTTAAAGGGAAGAAAAAGCTCAATCTTGCTGACCCAATCCGCAGCCTGCTGGGCCTCTGCGGGCTACAACGCCGCCGGATGCGCCGCCATCGAGAACCAGCTCCGCAAGTGCATGGACGGACCTCCTCCGCCGCCCGCCCCCGCGAACACAATCAACTACCACCTGTCCCGGATGCAAAAGTACGTCACGAGCCCGCGGAAGCAGAAATAAAAGAAAAAGCCGCAAAAAGCAGGATTTGGGGGGCAAGGGTAGAGGCATTGGCCATGAGGAGCAGGGTTTGCGCATCGCATGGTTCGACAGTCGATGGAACGCTCTCAAACTCGGGATTTCCCATGCTCAGATGCTCAAGAGGCCAATTATACTACAAAGGAGGGGAGAGCGGGGTTTCACAGTAAAAGAGCAAGCAATCTTGCGCGAGAGGGGAAAATGCGCACCGGGCACACATGACGACCTTTTGACGAACTACAAGCAAAGAGGGAGGGAGGGCCAACACGAAGCAGGGAATCAAGGCGAGGTTTTTTTCACCGGCGTTGGGATGGACGATTTAAAAAAAAAAGCAAAAATGTACAACACACTCAGACTTGGACATACAACGGGTGCTACCAAAGGGCAAAAAAGGAGAGGGCGGATAGAGCGTTCATGTACGAGTAGCAGACGCAAATAAAGATTCCGATGGAAACACTCCATCTTGTATAAAGATTTGAAAAAAACACATGTTTCCTCTATGTGAAAAATCTACAATTCCTACCATCTTACCCCAAGGTATCAACAACATCCCGCCACATTTGCAAGTCACAGACGAAAAAGAATCTGTCCCCATCATTCACCATTCACACACGCACAGGAAATACTTGCATCACCATCTCTGTTTGCACCATCGTCCCCCTCAGTCTATCCAATACTAGAAAAAAAAACACAAAAAACATCCAACAGCGAAAAACCCATCATCTCAACATGGAAAAAGAGAAAGCATAGGGGAGGAGGAGGAGGAGGAGGAGGAGGAGGAAGAGTTGTGCTGCTTCGGCTTGGACTTTGTAGACGTTGTTGCACTTGCAAACCCACGGACGGCGGGAATCATGCGGGGGGCTTTGACGGTACCATGGTTGCGGATGATGCCTGTGACAGTAAAGAGTATGCCATGGCGTGGCATTGTCCGTCTGGAATAAAAAAAGGCCGAGTTTGATGTTCAGTCTCTTAGCCTTGGGCGAGGTTGATCTCCGATGAGAACTGATATTCAGTAAACGGGGCGTATCCCACCAAGACCGCTTAGTGGAATATAGAGCTGCAGCCCGTCTGTATTGCGAGTATCACGGCCGTTTAAATATTTTACACACGCAATTTCAGCTTTATTCAAATGGTTGATTCGATTTCATTATATTTAGCTACTGAAGCTTTAAAAATACTTTTCCTCTTGTGCATTAATGGAAAGCCAGCGACATATCTTGGTACATGTAGGTCAAGGCGCACAGTAAGGCATAAGGTGGTTGAGTGTACACGTGCTTTTCAAAAGTCACAGAATGGAGAGCGCAGCGTTGAGATAACAACTACTCACCTAGTCGCATGGAAGATATGAAAAGGAAAAAAGAAACCCAGTAAGCAGTAATCTATGCTGAAAAATATAATCCGCCCAATCGAGAAGAGCTTTGAAGAGGACTCAATCCTGTGTCTTCTAGTGTTCCAACGTCCAATATCACCTGGGATGGGTGTGGTGGGTATGATGTGTCATGACGAACAAGGATAAAAAAAAAGGAAATAAAACGTGGGTGAATATGATGTACATGCTCTGAAGCAAATGACCGCGAAGACACTGTTCAATCTTGCACGGAAGCGGAATGACGCACAAGTCTCAATTGTTCAGTCCGTCGGCTGAGGCTTTACGCCTAGGCCACGCAGGCGCTGAGAGAGCAGTCCCTCAGGAGCATTGCCAGGAGAGCTGGCAGTGGCCAAACGGCCAAAGGCATTTCCTCCGTAGCCAGCGTCGCCCCTGTTGAGCTTCTCGTATTGCGATGGGCCCCAGGTGTCAATGCCTCCCGAGTCCTTGGTGGACGGGCGGCTGTTGGCCAGAGAAGACGAATCGTTGAGCGAACCATGTTCCACGACGACTCCATCAGAACCACCATTGCTCTCGTTGCCAGCGGCGTCTGGCTGCGGAAGTCGCAGGGGGGTGAGTTCCATGGGAGTGACGCTGCCGCGACCCGAGCTGGGCGACGGAGCCGTCATTGGCATTTCCTCAGGAGATGCAAGGCCGTCCATACCAAAGGTCGACGTGTTGCCGCTCATAAAGATGCCCAGGCTGCGCCGCCGCAAGGCCTTTTCGCTAGCCAACATGGCTCCCGCGCCAGTAGAAGTCGAAAGGGGAGGATTCATGACACGGATGGGCTTGTAGGGAGAGAAGCGCGGTTCGGGCAACGTTGTTTCGTTACGCAGCTTTTCCTTGCCGTCGGGCACCCGGTTTGCAAAGACGATGCGGATGCTCTTGTACAGGTAAAAGCGCCCCTTGGCGGGCGAGCAAATGTGCAAGTGAACGAGATATCGGAGAATGGGGCGGTCGCCGTCCGCCTGGGACATGTTTGGTATATTATCAATTATGGGGCCAGCAGAATAACTGCGCTGGCGGATAAAAGTCTTGGTTCCCGGCATCATGCCGGTCAAGTCATATGGCACTAAAAAGAGCTTGACTGCCGTCTTGTTTGGGTTCTTGATGACGATTTGAACCTGTCCCGTTTCAGGGATTCTATAGCTTCCCCCCGGGGGCGCCCTCGGAGAAGCCGACAGACGCTTGGACTTGGCAGCCTTGTGCCGTTCTTGGTCCGCCTCCGTTTCTTGGACACTCAACCCGGCTGCTTCGCTGCTGGCTTGCTGCTTTCTGTCACTGTACCGGCTTTGTGCCTTTCTTCGCGACCTCGACTCCTCTTCGGGGTTGGAAAGCCCATTCTCCAAGTCAATCTGGCCGACGTATGGGCTCGGGCCGTCGTCAAGGAGCGACCTCCCATGGGGAGCACCGCCATAGCTATAGTAGACGGCGGGGAAGGGGAGAGTTACATGCCGCGGGCATCTGAGGCTGGATTTGCAGTTGCCCTTTCCCATGACGCCAATCTGGGCGACAAACTCAAATGGCTTTGATGGGGTTGTTGACATGCGGCCACGCAGAATGCTCTCTTCGTATGAACCAACCATGGAGGCGTGCTGGATGGGCGAGGTGTCTGGACCAAAGGACTGCCGTCGAGAGCGTAGCAAAGCTGGCGTTTGGGGAGAGGAGAAGTGATGGTGACTGTGGGGGAAGCTAGGGGTAGAAGTCAAAGAACGGCGAGGTTGGTGGGCTTGATATGGCAGGGCACCCTCTCGTCGTGGCGGAAATCGTGACTGCGGCCGTGGCCTTGAGGAGGGAGGGAGAAATGGCGAAGAGTGACTCGAGTTGAGCTGGTGTCGCCACGTTGACTTGTGCTTCATGGAGGGAAAGTCTGGGGGCGTAGAGAAGTCGACATCTTCATTCGTCTCGGACTGGGCGAGGGGACTAGTCGGAGGTTGATACGCGAAGCTGGACAGCGATGTTGACAGAGGAGAGGTATCGGACTTGAAGCCATCGGTGGCATCAATATCCAGCGGATGTGCTCTCCTGCCATGGGCCCTCACTCCGTAGGGAAATGGCGTAAAGTGTCTAGGTGGTGAGGTTGCGAACCAGGCATGCTCAGACGTCATTTGTCCTTGGGCACCAGCCCTGCCCGAGTCGCTGTGCTGCCCATTCTCAGATGCTGTTCTGTCGCTCGTGAAATCGCCGCTGTGAAAGGCTGACCTCGGTCGTTCGATGCTCAGCCCATCTCGTAGTCTCGCATCGGCCGACTCTGGCAACTTGGTTTTGTCTGGTGTAATCGGCGCTGGCGGCAGGAGAGTGGGCGATTCGGGTGAGGTTCTACCCTGCTCCTGGGCGCCATGGGACTTGTCGTGCTGAAGAATCGACTCAAGCTGGAGAGGCTCTGGTTAGCAACAAGGTTTCAAGAGGCATGTGCTACGCTTGGGCTTACATGTCGGTTGGGGACCCAGGTTGGGCTCTCTCCCCGTTTCAACCTCTCAATCAGCTCGGCCCTATCCGAGATCCTGGTCTCTTCGTCGCCCTTTGTTGTCGATGGATGCATAGGGCTGGCGGGAACCGGCCCTTCGCAAAGTTCGGTTCGCAGACTCTCCTCGGACAAGCGACGGCTCCTCGAGGCTGCCGGCTCAATAGCGATGGGGCTGGAGGCCGGCGATTCATGATGAATGTCGTCTTGGAAGATGGGCATTTGCGGCCGATTTTATGGCGGTGGTTCCGCAGCAGCTCCAAAGCAGCTGGAGATTACCGGATCATGAGAGGAAGAAGGCACGAGCATCGAAAATTTCCGTTTCAGCCGCCGGGATGATGGACGCAGCCGCGGCCGGAAACGTCACCATCGGAAACGATCTACTGGCCGGGCTGTTCATCCAAGCGGGACGCTGTGCTGTGCTGTGCTGGTGCTGGTGATGTCGTGCCAGGTAGGGAAGATGCCGGCGGAAAAGCTGAGCTACGGGGGTGTCTTGCTCCGGTTGCTGCACGTCTGTGGCAAGGGTCGCTGCACGTAGACGTAGACGAGGGCAGCGTTGCGTTTGGTTTGGTTGGGGAGTACAGTATGTATGTAGAGATGCTTCGGCTTGGATGGACAAGGGATTGAAGTTTCTTGTGTTTACTCATCGAGGCTCATCGAGGTAGACTATGCACATACTGCCGGGGTGTCGTTGGGCGGTGAATCACGCAAACATTACGTCGGAGCCCAAAGGGCCCCGTGAAATGCCGATAGCGGGACATCGGATAGCGCACGTTGGTGGAGTTTGGGGATCATTTACAGGCCACGGGTGCATGCGCCTAAGATATGGAGGGTGCATGGGCGTCCATGGATTGGAGATGGACGATGTCGAGCACGGCCGTTTGTTTGATGGCATCAAATGTCTCTATAAGACCTATGACGATGACAAGTCGTGGGAATGCAGCTGCATCATGTCTCTTGGTCTAGCTGAAATCACGAATACTTGAAAATGAGCATACATATCCATACATGTTCAACACGCCCTTTTGTCTCACCATGAATGTCGTCGCATGACTTGCATCCGGCTCCGCTCCCATCTGTTGATCAGGTACTTGGCCCAGCCGAGGCGCACGCAGCCGCCAGCTTGTACTCGCCTACTGTGCCCAACTCGTATCGTACAGCGGGCTTCAGCACCCCCCCACCTGCCGGCAGTGCCGCTGGAATAGCGAGACGGTGCGCTGTTCCGGCGTGTCTTTCAGTGCTCACCTGTGAGGGTGCCCCCGATTATGGCGCTACACTCGTGCTCGTCCCACTGTCCAGCACCAAAGGGGCTAGCGGCCAGCTCTCACCTCGCGCCTCACCGGCATCTCACTTTTGCTCCAAAAAAAGCAGTACAGGGCATACGATAAAAAACGAGGCAAAGACGATATTGATTCGTCTTGACGAGCCCAATGGCCCCCAAAGGGACATCTGAAGGCGGCACCACGTCAGAAGCCCCCAAGAAGAAGCACGGCTTCAGAGTCGGACCCGAGAATCTGCCAGACGGGCCATGGCGCCGTAAAGGTAACGTTGAAATTTTTTCATCTCGCTTCACATGACCATGACCCGAGCTCCCACAATAAAACTCACACAATGTCTTGTATGTAGTCGATCAGAAGAAGCGTGATTTAATTCACAGAGCCAAAGTCAAGAAGGAGTACGCCAAGATCAAGGCTGCGGAGGAGGCCAAAGCTAGGCCCAGCCACGGTGATGATGAGGATCGCGGCGAGGATGAAGTGAACTCGGCACAAGGCGACGCCCAGGAGGACAACGAAGAGGAAGGAGAAAAGATTCATCCCACAAGGCAGCTCATGATCAAGGATGAAGACATGGCACAGGTGGGAGCTGAAGCGTCCGGCCCCGGTGACGGCCAGAGGCGGAGGACGCGACGCCCAGGCTACTACGACAAGCAGCTGAAGAAGGCTGCAGACCGCCGGCAAGAGGCCGACGCCAAGAGAAACGAGTATGAGCGACGAATGGAAGAGCGAGCACAGAAACAGGCTGAGCGAGAGAGGTTTAAAAAGGCCATGGCCAAGACGAGGGACAAGGACGGCAAGAAAAAGCTGGGCAGGGAGAGTTCATTGTTGTTGGAAAAGGTCAAGAGGCTTGTTGCTCAGAAATGAGGCGGCAGGTTGGAGTTTTTGCATTGTTCATGTTTTGTTACAATCGATACCTTGGGCATATCAGATTTTGCGATTGCACTCTATGGTAATAACGGAGTAAAGGAATGAAGACTTTTTGATATCAAGTCGAACGGGTGAAGCAGGGACGGGATTGCGTGGCACCATTCATACAGACCCAAACTGTGAAAAATCGCAGGTCAAACCCATCAGCTCAAATGAAGAGACACAAGGAAAGAGCCTTGCACGGTATAACAAATACCAATATTGATCAATTCAATTGAAACACCGGGCAGAGCGAGACACACAGTTGCCTGCCTAGTATACATGTAGGCACAACCTATTCATCACAATGTGGTATGCAGTAGACATGAGAAGCACAGCAGGGCTCTGACGGCAGATCGACAGCTCGACAAGGGTCGGGTACAAGTCATGGGTGAGCCTCACACGTCTGCTGGAGAGCTTTGGCTCACGTTGTCTGTACATGTATCTTCCATGGCTGGGGTGGGCTGAGACAGTGAGCGGGCTGTGATACTCGGAACCCCTGATAGAGTTTACACATTTTTGCCTTGTTCAGCTGAGCGTCGAGGGCAGTGTAGAAAATGTTGAAAAGGCCGCGATGAGGCATGAAGCAGCACTTGGCCGATCATGTTACTAGTATTAGTAGTAGAGAGACTGGACAAGGTTGTGTGTGGTAGTAGACGCGGGCTGCGACAAGGTACGGATCGGGAAGCTGGCTCGGCCAATTGATGGGGATTTTGTCATTTACATGAGGCGCCTTGTTGGAGTTGTTTTGTCTGGCGGAAAAGACTGCCGTCTTTGGGATGTGAAAGCGAGTGTGACGAGTGAATGGGGGATTGAAGCTACTACTACAAGGGCTGTTACTCGGTCTATTATGTTGTTGGTTGGTTGGTACTGCATTCGAAGCAAGCAAATTGAAGGAAAGCCGTCATCCCCACGGAGAGATGAATCATACGGAGTATACTGGTAGGATTTAGTGCATCAAGGAGAACTCTAGTGCTCAACTGCGGTAAATGAGAATGTCATTCAGACGCGGAACGGCCGGGTGCTCATTTCAATGCCGTCCATGGGATATCCAATGTAGTTTGCGTGAAGCAACCAACGCCCCAACGCCCCAAATTCTCATCCATCACCTCACCTTTTGGATTATTAAAGGCTGTTTGCAAGGACAAGAGGGCCAAAAAAAGAGCCGTGTCGTCCTGTTTCGTCCTAGGAGCTGGAAATGCCCAATCAAGGTGAAACACGGCCCTAGTGGAGAGAAGGGGTCAAAAGTCATGCCGTGAAACACACGCGGGATGATGACTAAGGAGCCCCTGCTTTGGCTTCGTCTTTCGGCGCGCGGTATTGCCAGCACCAACGTTTCAGCACCAGTACCGTGTCCCATGTCGCAGCTCGACGAATCTCCTTGGACACTTTTGCATACCTATTCACATC
>MDJU01000907.1:0-10877 GCA_001721665.1 Trichoderma pleuroti | reverse complement strand
ATTAAATATTAAATATTATAATAATAATAATAATAATAATATTACTCTAGATACTTATATAAATTATACCTATTTTCTAGTCCCTTTGCTTATTTCTTTATATAAGAAAAACCTCTAAGGTAGAAGAAAAACTTATATATTTTACTCCCCCTGTAAAGATAGCCTAAAGCTGCCACAGTCTTATCCCTTTAAAAAAAAATATACTACTATATAAAATTTATCTTTTTTAGACCCTTAAGGTCCTTATACTTATAAATAAAACTTTCTTTTATTTTTATTTACTTATTCTATTTCTAATTTAAATATAAGTAGTAAAGCAGCTGTAAATATCCTTTTACTAAAAGTTAAAAAAAGCTTTACTTTTAGCTTTACTTTTTATTTATTTTCTTTAACCTTAGCCTTACTTATTTTATTATTATTTAATAACTAAATATACCTAAGCCTTCTTCTTTATATATTTATAGTTTATCCCTGGGGTAAGTCTTATTTATATTTACCCCAGGGGCCCGCTAAGGTTATTAAGTAAATTACTTACCTTTATTAAATAGCTTCTTTTAGCTTTAAGAAATTGTTTACTTTTACTTTAGACTACTTAAATAGCCTAAATACCTAATTTTAATTATATTAAGGCCTCCTTCTTTTTTTTCTTTTTCTTTTTTTCTTTCTTTTCTTTTTTATTATTCTGCCTTTTTAGTAAGTTAAAGCTAGCCCTACCCCCCCCCTTTTCCTCCCTAGTGTAAAATTATCCTATTACTAAGGCTAGGGTAAGTATATTCTATTATTTAAGCAGACCTTATTAAACTAACTTAGTTATTTTTTCCCTTAGTTAGCCTTTAATACTATAACTTATTTATAATAGCTCTTGTAGTATATATTCCCCCTGTCCCTAGCCTAAGGCCGGCCTTAACTTAGTCTTACAGAAGCATTCTGCCAACAGTGGCGCTAGTGGATAATATTATTAAATATTATAATATTTAATAATAAAGCTAAAAAAATATAAAGTTAAAGCCTTATATTATATTTTTTTTACTAAGTATATAATATACTAAGGCATTATATTATAATTTAGTATAGCTTACTAAGAATAGTAGTATAGGTATATTAATTTTTAGTATAGGCATAGGCCACTACTGTGAAAATAAGAATATGCTACTGTGAAAATAGGAAGACTCCTCTGAATACTCCCCACCGTCCTCTCCCTCCTCAGATCCTCGCCATCTTCATCGGCAGTTTGGGAGAAATCTGATGCTGGATCAGGGCTACTAGTACATTGGTTGAGGTGTGAGTTTGATTGGTCTGATGTTGTCTCGTGTTGTTTCTCGCTGTTGGATAGCAAGGCTGCGTACTCTGGTGGGAGCACGAAATCTGGCTCTTCCTCTGGGTACTGCAGCCACTTGTTTCTGGAAACAAGGCGAATGGCTTGACCAAGCGCCGATTCTCGAAACGTATCGTACATATTGCTGTTACTCTATATTCAACTTGTCAATGGATGTGTAGTAAATCTTGAAAATGTATTCTTCCGATGAGGACTAATCCTATGAAGGCGAAGTGAAAGATGCCGAAGCTGAAGTTGTGTAGTATCATTTGCACCGGGGGACAAACGGATGACTTTATACCAAAAAGATCAACATCAATCGCGATTTTTCTTGGTCTAAATGTAAGCAGAATAACGACATTTCGAACGGAATCCCCGGATGACAAACATGGCCATCTGGTAGACTCACGAGCAGTACGGAGATTTGCTAAGCAGGGATCTAGATATCTTGACATATCAAGAGGGCGTTTAGAAATAAGCTCTGCAAGCCGCTAGGTTGTTTTGGACGCTCTCGGTAGTTGAGCCTTGTCGAATGAAGAGCTCTGATCTTGTCACGGAAGATGATTGAGACACGCGCCCAATGCTCCCCCAGACCACCCATTCCATTGCGATCAGATTCAATCGATCGAGGCTTCAGCTGTTAAGCAGGTATACTGGCGGTTTTTTTTATTTAATTACTTTAATTCTCTTGGTTTCTCGTTGATGAATACAGCCCAATCGATGATAAAACTTCATCACAGCGCTACAAGAATGCTAGATCCATCTTGATGGCGATTAATAATGTAAGTGGAATTAGTTTTAGGAGGCAATGCCTTCTTTCTGGTCAAGGCTGATGTTCGAAGCCGGTAGAATCCTTACCACTTTCATTGTTTCTAGCAAGTTATTGTCTACGAACGTTGGAGATGATGTTGCGGTTGAGAAGACGCCGAGCTCAAAAGCAACGCGATACTTGATGCGGAAGAGAAGGCTTCAATCATGTTGCTATTCTAGGCTAGCCTGCATTTTCCACAAGCGGAAATAAAGCTATATAGAAATTGCCATTTGGAGCTAGCTTCAAAGTCATGCTTGGAGTTCTGAGTCTATCGCCGAATCAAATATGCAGTGAATGCCTTGAAGACTCGTCAGTCCCAAAGGCGTCGAGATTTCATTTGCGATTGCAAAGCCATAGATGCATCATCATTGAGATGTGACGGAAATAAGAAAACTTAATTCGCTTGCATTGGTAAGCTTCCTCTTGTATGTCGGGCGCTTCCCTTCCCACCGTCAGTTGGCCCGTGAATTATTACAAATGAAGCACTGCTGCTCCGCGCTGTAGCTGAAAGCTGATATTATTCTCATGACATCACCCAGCTTATCGCCCGTACCTGAAAATAAAGCCAGTGAAAGGTATCGCAACTCAAGGATGCATGGGGAAAACATACCACGACCTTGGTAACTCATGCGATGTAGGCTTGTCATCAGCGTTCAATTATAAAAGATGAATGCGCTAATCGTTGTTCTAAGACGACAACACTGTGTCGGGGAACATTACCACGCCCATCATATTCATTACTGCTAATCACAGAGCGACCTGCGCTATCAACGCTGAGCTGGACTGCGTCATCTTTAGGCGTCTTTACTACTTGACTACCTGCAGTGTCAATCTTGCGTCAACCAGATTAACCAGGCGAATAATGGCGGCACAGAGTTCCTTGGGCCAAAAGTGATTGCCAATACGGTCGTAATCACGACAAGCAGAGCAACTTTCCCACCACAAACCATGAAGATTCTGCTGAAATCTCTTCCGATACACCGCCAATGTTATTGGACATGATCGTCTTCGCATAGGTAGGCCTAGGCGTCCACTGCCTTGTATAATCTCCTCAGGCATTTAACGACGATGTTCTTTGTCGGCCGTATCTCCTCGCTCGCACGCTGCTAAATTCCGTCGGCTTGCCATGAACAATTTCGCGGGCTGGAGATGGCTTACGTTCATCAACCGTCTCTCTGCGAAGCTGTTGCCCGAGGGAGTGACAAATTGTCATCAGCTGCGCGTTGATTTGTTTGAACAAGGAGAGAATGGTGCGTTCCCATTCAGAGGTGCTTCAAAATGGCGGGTCATCATCCAAATATGCACCCCAATGCACCCTAATTCCTCGGCCATCTGACTGATGGCGGGCACGCCATGGGAGTCTTGTTGCAGAAAGTTGATGGAGAGCTGGCCTCTGTCAAAGACTTGTCCAGATGCGGGGTGCGTCTTTACAGGCTGCGCCGCTTGCTGTTGATTCATGGTGGTGTGGGTGTGTACATTTTCATCGTCGGCCGAGTGGTTGTTGTTGTTGACTTTCAACATCGTGGCGGTTTTCACAAGGCTTGCCAAAGGAGACTTTGCTGTTGCTGACTTGGAGAAGGCTGAGGAAGCTGATGTCGGTGGAGGGATTGTTGCACCGCTATGAGGTCTGTAACACTTGATGCGTAAAGTACAAGCAAACAACGAGATAAAGCAAACGAACCGCCACTTTGCCAAGAATGTCATGTTCCAATTGGGGTACACATCTTGTAAATCACACTTTGATTCAGTTTGCAACTCTAGCAGCTCAATGACTTTTAAATGAGTTGCCGGTACTATTCTAACTGTTCCTATCCCCAAGACCACCACTCTACTCATCTCGGTCTCATTTTGCCTTCTACTTTCCATGTGCATGTGCGATATCAAATATAGGTATCCTGCCCCTCTACTCCTGTGGTGCGGTAGTGTTAATAGCGTCATCGACGAGCCGAGATTCCTTTGTTACCAGTTCAGCCAATGCCTGAATACTATCGGCCGATCTCAGAACCATGAGTGGCACGTTGGCCTTGATGTAAGCTCCAATCCAGTTGCGTAGCTCAACGGCCACCAGCGAGTCCACGCCGTAGTGGTCCAGGCTCCTAGCTGCATTGATATGATCGACCGGAATACCAATCATCTTGCTTAGTTGTCCTACAATCGCCTTACAGATGACCTCGGTGGCTTCCTCCACGCTCGTGGCCGAGGAGATTGCTGCCGAGGGACCCGACTCGGCGCCCAACATCTGTCTTCCCGCAGAACCCTGGCGGCGTACATGGGCAAACTTGGTGTCGTTCATCCAAGTGCTCTCGCCTAGGCCTACTTCGTTTCCCGACGGGAGGAGGCCCAATATTGTCTGGCTCTTGCGGGGTTCGCTTGGTGGCTCTGCAATGATATGATCAAGATGCCCCAGCAGCTCAGCGACACTCATGGCGCCGAATCCTTGTTTTCGGAGCGTTGCTGCAACATCGGTGTTCTCACTTACATAGCCAGCCTCGCCAGCGGCTCCAACGTTGATTGAGTGAGAAGGGAGACTGTGGCTTCTCCGGAAGCGGGCGAGACTATCTTGGAAGCTGCAGCCTGCAGCATAGTTGCTTTGCCCAACGTTTCCGCTTACTGCCACGGCGGACGAGAGCATGATGAAGAAGTCCAGTCTGGCCGGAAGCTAAGTATGAAGTATCCATGACCCTTTGACCTTGGGATCCATCGCTCCCATCCACTGCCCGTACGTCATCTTGTCAAACAGTGAGTCCTGAGGAGAGGAGATTGTCTTGTTAGCGATTGGCGCGATTGCAACTCTTTAATTGAGCAATACATACCTAAAGAACCATTGCGGATTGGATAACACCTCGGAGGGGGGGCATTTCCGAAAGAATGTCTTGGACAATCTGCTGAACCTGAATGTCTGACGTGATATCGCATCTCGTGACGGATACAAAAACCCCCGTCTCTTTCAATTTTGCAATGAGGGATTGAGCCGTGGTGTCCAGCTGTCCAGATCGTAGAGATGGTGACGATATTTTTTGCTCCTCTATCAGCCATCCAGCTGATGATCTGTTTCCCAAGACCTCCCAAGCCTCCAACAATAATGTAGGTTGCATCTGCTTGTAGCGGCGCAAGTGCGGGACGAGCGGGGAGAATCTGAATAAACGGTTAGTCGTATACACAATTCGCTGGAACACTACAGTTTTGAGGAAACTTACTTTGACCTTCTGATCCTCGGAGACGGTGAGGATGATCTTGCCCATGTGCTTGCCGGCCTGGATTAAACGGAATGCGGCCTCCATTTCGGATATCGGTAGCGCTGTGATCATCACAGGGCGGACTGCGCCGGCCGAGACGAGGCTGACAACATCGCGCAGCAGTCGCTGTGCCAGAGGTTTAGCCTTTTCAATGACGAGTGCTAGGTCAACGTATGCAAAGGTGATGTTCTTGAGAAGAAACTCCATTGGCATCAGCGCATCGTCCATCAGATCCTTGCGTCCAATCTCAACAAAGCGGCCAAATGGTGCAATCTTGTTGCAGGATTCGCGGAACATTTCTTCACCAAGAGAGTTTAAAACCACATCAACACCGCCGCCGTTTGTGATATCCATAATCCCTTGGTGAAACTCTACCGTACGGCTTGAAAAGATGTGGTCCTCGGGAATCCCAAAGTTAGCAACGAGGAATTGCTTCTTTACGTCGCTTCCTACCGTGGCAAAGATGTCAGCGCCAATGTATTTGGCTAGCATAATCGCAGCCTAGCCAACAGCTCCGGCAGCGGAGTGAATGAGGATGCTCTCGCCCTTTTTCAGCCGACCTTGATCGATGATAGAGTAGTACACAGTGGTCCAAACAATCGGAAGCGACGCCGCGGCTTCAAAACTCATCGACTCGGGAATCAGGTGGCAGTAATCCCCGTGAACAATGGGATAGTTGGTGTACGAGCGGGAATAGAGGGCGCAAACTCTGTCTCCAGGCTTGTATTTATCTCTCATGTTTGCTCCCACTTCGACGACAACGCCGCTGCAGTCATTCTGCATCTGGGTGATTCCCTCCAGTCCCCCCGAGGCGATCAACACATCTTTAAAATTGATACTTGCAGCCTGCAAGCGGAATTTGATGTGATTTGGATCCAAGGGTCCTTGCGCTTCGGGGTCGTCTTTCCACCGAAGCGTCTCGAGAAGGCCCGGAATGCCCATCTCGGCCGTCAAGACTCTATCGTGGCCTGAGAAGAGAGCTTCTTCCGGCTGCAAATCACCAAGAGTGTCGTGAAGAGCCTTATCCATGCCTTTCTCTACAAAGATTCGAGGCACATAGAGCTGGTCATCTTGCTCAATAAATTCGCAGTCGACATCCGTGCTTGCGAGCTGAAGGTCAAATGCCGGACTCTGAAGGATGTTGGTAACCAGGCCTGCTTTTTCAATGACTGAGCCAGAGCCGAGATGAAGCGTCACTAATCGAATATCTTGGCGCTCCAATCGTAGTGATCGGCAGAATCCGTCGACGGCACCTCTTGGCATATTCTCTGTGCCCGCATCTTGGGTAATAAAGAGGACAGCACTCGATGTCTTGATGCGGCTAGAAATGCTAACCCATTGCTCGGCTAGAATCTGTCCTGCCATGAGTTCGCAGATATCTGGAAGCAGAACCGAGATGTTCTTGCCTTGGTGAGGTGACAAAAGTTCCGCAGACGATACATCCTGGCGACCGAGCAGGCATCTCAACTTGTGTGCCACGACATCCGCAGAGCCATCCTGAATCGAACCGGCCACAACATCGATTGAGGGTATATCGCCCAGTAAAGCCTCTGATTGCTTAGCATGGGCAACAAAGACGCTGAGTGTCCCACCCTCTTGCTTTTCGTAGTCGTTAAAAACTGGCTCTGTCTTGTGAAACCCATTTTTCTCGAGCATCTCTTGCCATTGTGGAACGGATAGTAGAGGTGACAGTCTCCGTCCCTCATCATACCCTGCCCACCATCCTGAGAAGGCACCGAAGATGAGATTGTAGTACACTTGGTCCACGGTGGTTTCCATTAGGAGAAATTTGCCCCCTGGCCGGAGTAGTGCTTGCACGTTCTTGACAACCACGTCAATCTGTGATGTGGCATGAATGACGTTGCATGCGATAATGAGATCGTAGCTGTTGGGGGTAAAACCCTGTGCAGTAGGGTTTTCTTCAATATCAAGGGTTTTATAATTGATGATGTTTTCATACTCTGACAGACGCTCTTTTGCAGCAGGGAAGAAACCTGCAGAGATGTCTGTAAAGTCATATTGAGATGCCATTACGCGCCCTGAGCTCTCAAGAGCCTGCATGATCGGCAACGTCACTGAGGCTGTTCCTGCGCCGACTTCCAGCACCTTCATTGTTGGCCATTGACGGCCGAGTTCGCGGCAATAAGCGGCAATCTGACTGTAGCACCGAAGACATCGTTCCTCTAGGTAGACTTTGGTCAAAAGGTCGTCTTCTTTCATCAGCGTTAGCGGGTGGACTGCGCCCGTCAGTAGATCCGGTAGATTAGGACCGAGTCGATTAAGACATTGGATACCGATATTATTATCCGTAGCGGGGCTAGCATTTAGCAACTGAGAATCATACGATTGCGACGCATGTGTCTGCATCCATGAGTACCAATGGCTAGATATCCTTCAGGGATATCAGCCAATGTTGTTGCCTTTAGAGCCCCCTGAATGTAGGATAGGGCTATGGCATCGCCACGCAGGTTCAAATCTTTCACAGACCCTCCTTTCAGGTCCCCTTTGCACAGCTGGCCAATATGCTCCTTTGTGGCGAATCCCATCTCGGTCACTAACTCAAAAGAATGAACAAGTCCACGAGTAGCTGGACCGAGGTGATCAAGTTTAGGTAGACGAGTTGCAGTAACACCGGAGGCCCGTAGGATGAGTCGTCCAGGGGAGTCGGTCCAATCAAAAACGTTGATATCATACGTCAAAGTGCTGGTGGTTCTGGTAGCATAGCAGTTCAGCTGTTTTCCAGATAGATCTGGCTGCCGAACAGAAAGATTGAGCTTCTTGATAAATGTCGGCACAACTGTTTCCGAAAAATTGTCTTCGAAGATCAAGACTGCATATAGACTTTGAAACAGACAAGAGTCAAGAATAGCGGGATGAATTACATATGGTGAGTCATTAGACTGAGGGGAGTTGTCATCATTGCCGGCTGGATTCACAGTTGAGATGGACGCCCCGGTAGTTGTTTTGATATTGACCAAGTTATCGAATGGGCTGCTCCAATCAAGGCCGAGATCCTTGCTCAGAAAGTAAAGCTTCTTGGGGTTGACTTTGCGGCCAGTGATTTCCACCTGGTCATAAAGATCTTGATCTGCCTTGGAAATTGTGTCACGGCCACTGTCCCCTGACCCCGAGTCAAGTTCAGCCGTAACTAGTCCACGGCAATGCTCTGTCCATTTACTGTCATTGGAAACAGTGAAGATGCGGAACTCATTCCATATTGAAGATGACTTCCTTGCAGAGTGTGCTTGCGGTCGAAGAGCCAGGGTGATTTCGAGGTCCGGGACGCCCTCAGCAAGGACTAGGCCCTGACCGAAGCTGATGTTTCGGAACTTGATGTCATTGAGCTGCGCCTGTGGCATTTTCTCCAACGTATGCTGTTTGATGGCCTGGATGGCCATGGCAATGTATGCGGCGGCAGGGAAGACAATTTGACCTTGAACGACATGCCCGCGCAGCCAAGAGATGTCTTCTAGGCGGAGATAGCGAACCCATCGTGGCTCTGTTCCGTGATAGTCTTGAACAGAAGTTCCTAGAAGCTCATGGGGAGGAAACTTCCTCTGCCGATACGCCTTCGATACACGACTTTCATGCCAGTATGTCTGTGAGTGGTCGAAAGAATACTCCGGCATGTCTGTCAAGAGAGAAGGGAACCGTTTATTAAATCCGTTGTTGGCAAGCTGTACTTTGGGTAGGAAACCCCTCAAGAATAAAGCTTTCACTGTCTCCAATATGGCAATTTCTGCATCTGATCCTCTCTTCAGGTGCCCGCGTAGGGAATCTTGGCGGCATCGCCGCGAAGTGTGCGCAGCGTCTGCTTAATTGGGCCACCCAGTTGAGAGTGAGGGCCAACTTCAAGAATGAAATCAACTCTCTTGGAGCCCGACTTGGTCTGACAAACACGCTTCATAGCATGGGTGAAGAGAACTGGTGACGCTAGATTCCTGACCCAGTAGTCTCTATCGATAATCATCCCTCCTATCTCTGCACCAGTCAATGAAGACACCATGGTGACGGAAGTAGAGGTCTGGGATCCTTTGACTTTCTGCAGGGCTTGTAAATATTCCTTCTCGATCAGGAGCATCTGGTGGTAGTGATAAGCGGCTCCGCCGGTACGAAGCATGCGGCTGAACACTTTGGCCTCCTCAAGCTTCTTCTGGAGTTGAACAATGGCGTCCCTGTCACCAGAGACAGTGACACTGGACGGGCTATTAAAGCAAGCAATTTTCATTCGATCACTCGCCTCTAGATCCTTGATGAAATCATCAACAGCTTCTGGGGTGGCACCCACTGCCAACATAGCCCCAGCGCAGTCAGTCACGCGTTTCTGGAGCTGGCCAGTAAGACGGCCTCGATGATACGACACTATCATGGCGTCATCGAAAGAGATAGCCTGTGCGCAATACGCGGCAGCAATCTCTCCGCTAGAATGACCGACGACCACCGAGGGTAACACTCCCAGCTCTGCCAGCGTGTTGACGAGGGCAAGCTGGACTGCCGTCGACAAGGGCTGGCGATTTCGGGTTGCTCAACGCGAGAGATTTCAGCTGGCTTGGTCAACTCCTCTTTTAGATTCCATGGGCAGCCGATTGCCTTCAGACAACGTTCTGCTCGCGCAATGGACTTGGTGAACGATGGCCACACGCCTAGCAGTGCCCGACCCATTTCGGGATATTGAGCACCTTGGCCGCTGAAGGCAAAGGCCAGGGGAGGCTTGGATGGGCTATTTTCTCGGGAGATTGGCTCATTGCCTAGTTCCTGCAATTGCGCAACGAGGTCATCTACCTCGGATGCCACAATGGCCGCTCGATGCGAAAAATTCGACCGGCGACTCAGAGTGTATGCTATTCCGTTCATCAAGGTATCAGTATCGACGAATTTGCTCTTTTCTGTGATGTAATCCCCAAGATTTCGAGTGCCATCTTGACAGGATTTTTCACTATTGGCACTGAGAAGGAAAATCCGTGATTTCATATGCATAGTCTCTTGAGTCGTGATTTTTGACATGCCTCTTAGCTGGGGTAGGTCAGGAGGCAAGTGGTCTCCGGCGTGGTCTAAGATGACATGAGCATTGGTTCCTCCATATCCGAAACTAGTTTTGAAAATTAATAAAGATATACATAGACCATAACAAGCTTCCCTCCTACACCTACAGGTACCCCACCTTTTAGGTGCCTAACCACTAAAAAAACTCCCATCTATTTAACTAGCTATTAAATAAAATAACTTTAATGTTTTTATTTATAATCTTATCTAAGGACTTTAAAGAGATAAAAATATTTATAAAACCTTTAGATAATTAAAATAAAATAAATTTTATTACCCTTAGATTTATAATAATTTTTTTAACTTTAAAAGGAGGTAACTCCCTTAGGCCTAAGAATAAAAAAGACTATAGTTTTTTTTTTACCCTTAAAAAAAAGAAATACTTTAAGTTATTAATTTATTTTTATAAATTTTTATTATAAATATCTTTTTATAATATAATTTATATTTATATAACCTTTAGGGTTTTTTT
>MDJU01000906.1:0-10907 GCA_001721665.1 Trichoderma pleuroti | reverse complement strand
CTAGTTTAAGCCAACTAGATATATAAGTTTACTTTATATTATTATAGTAGATTTTTTTTTTTTAATTTCTTTTATTTAATTAACTTTAGTTAATAGACATAGAAAGTTTAAAATATACTTACTTAATAGTTTTTTTTAGGTAATTAAAGTAGAGTTTTTATTCTGCTTTTTATTATTTATTTACTATACTTAAAGGATTTTTTAAGTTTATTCTTAGAATTTTATATACTTAATATAAATTTCCTTAATTTATATTTTAAGCTTTTTTAAATTAATTTTTCCTTTTTTATAATTTTATATAATAAATTAAAATTATATTTTAGTATTTTTTATAAAATAGCTATTTATAAAAATAATTTTATTTTTATTATTTTTTAAAGTATATAAAAAATATTTAAAAATAAATTATAAATTTTTTTAAAAAAATTTAATTATTTTATATAAGTTTTCCTTAAAAAACTTAGGCCTTTTTAATTTAAAAACTTTTTTTATTTTTTTTATTTTTTTTTTTAAAAAATTTCTAATTTAGGTTTTAAAAGCTTTAAACTTCAGACTCGGCGGGAAACAAAATCGCGGAATAGGCAGAGAAGCACAATCTCCTCCCGGCCCTAATTAATACACCCACACAACACTCAGGGAAGTGCATCAACTTAGTCTTCACAAATTGCCCCGCGTTAACCAAAGTCAAACACTCCCTTAACTTAAGATCAGACTACTACACAGTAATCATAAATCTGCCTAAGCCCTTAAGGACAACCCCAGGGGTAAGAAAGAAATATATCCCTTTAGAATACTAGGAAGACTTCGGCTAACTTATGCGCTCCTTCACCTAGACCCTCCCTACAGTTAACTTAACCACACCGTCGAAAACTAACCTAGACAAGTACGCCAAAGCCCTACAGGACCTCTTTAAGCAAGTAATAAAGGCAGCAGGCAAAACCAGACACTAGAACAGCCACAGTACACTATAGTAATCTAAAAAGTGTAAAGTAATATATAAGGCCTACACTAAATTAACAAACAGCTACTTCTACTAAAAAAAAAGCCCGTAAAATCCTTAGAAATACCATACACTACAGTAAGCAAGCCCATTAAAATAAGATAATAGCAGAAGCTAGCGCCATTAAGAACATATAGTTAATAGCTAAATAACATAAGGCAATAAATTACTTCTAACCCCCCCCCCTAGTAAACGGAGATAAAAGCATCTTAGACCTTATAAAAAAAGTAACCTTCCTTAGGGATAGACTTCTTAAGCATAAGATAATAAAGGAGGATATCTTAAACCTATAGAAAAAGGACTTTTCCATTAATAAAAATATCCACTAAAACTAAATAATATTAAAACCAAAAGCTAAAAAAATAATAATAAAATTAGGGAATACTACGCCTAGCATAAACAGTATATTAATTACCCTTCTATAACTTACCTAGCCTACTATTAGTAAATATATAATTAAACTTTTTTATAGATACTTAATAATAAAATACTACCTACTCCCCTTCTAAAGTATAGAAATTACTATTATCCCTAAACCTAAGAAGCTAAAAAAGGTATATACTATATATAAAGGCTATAGACCTATCTCCCTACTCTCCTATATAAGCAAAAGCCTTAAAAAACTCCTAGCCAGAAGAGTATCCCTCTTAGTAATAAAGCATAAAATACTATTAAAATAATATTTTAGAGCTCTTTTAAAAAGGTCTACAATAGACTTAATTACCTATCTGCTATATAACGCCAAAGTCGCTCTAGCCCAGGGCCTTATTATCTCCCTCCTTATACTTAATATCTCCGGTATATTTAATATTATTATATACAACTGCCTAGTATATAAACTTAGGGAATAAAAATAGCCCCCTTTTTTTATAAAATAGGTTAACTCCTTTATAAATAACCATAAAGCTTTCGTTTAAAATAACTATAAGACCACCCTCCCGGAGATAAAGTTAAAATATAAAGCCCCACAGAGGTCCCCTATCTCCCCTATTATATTTATACTTTACTTTTCCCCTAGCCTAAAGCTTAATAACCTTAATATCTACTTTAAGTATATAAAATAATATTAATATTATAGACAGTAGGGGTTAATATTAAAGAAACTGCCTAAAAACTCTAGTAAAAATTAAAAAATACCCTAAACTAAGGTAATAAAAATATAATCTCCTTTAACCTAAATAAAGCTAAACTTATACACTTCTATAAGACTAGAACCTAAATATATAATAAAAAAGTAAACTTTAAAGGAAAAACTATAGCCCCCTAGGACTTAGTCTAATAGCTAAGGATATACCTAAACTTATAACTCTTCTTTAAGAAATACCTTAGAATTATAAAAAGAAAAGCCCTTAAGATAGCTAACTTCCTTAAATCCCTAAATAAAATATAAAAAAAATCTCTGCTAGATGTAATAATATTAGTAGCTAAGGCTTATATTACCTTAGTAGCCTTATATAAAATAAAAGCCTTTTAGCCAAAGGAAAGCAGACAGAGTGTAATAAACCCCAGCAGATAAATTAAAAACAGACTTAATAGGGCTAACCATAATCCTAAAACCCCTATTCAAAGCAGCAGCCAGAGTAATCATCCTAGTCTAAAAGATAACTAACCTATTGGTTATATATAAAGAATCTAGGGTCCCCCCCGGCGTTAGTATAAATAACATAGACCTAACTATATACAACAGCCTGGTTTACAAGCCTAGACAGAAATCACTTAATTAGCAGATATATTAATAAAAGACTCCTGCCTAAAGTACCCCCTATACAATTATAATAAACTACTACTTTAGTAAGGAAAATAGTTAAACCCTCTTCTTTTACTAAAAATAATAAAGTAGTCCAGGTAGTCTAGACTTTAGAAGCCTACTAAAAGTAAAAGTAATTAAAAAGTATTTAAAACTACTTAACAGCCTCCTTAAGTCTACCCTTCTTACCTATTTAAATAGCTTATAAAATAAATATAATAATACTAAATAAGGAGCTGTTATATACTATAACTTTAATAAAAGCTTAGTATATAATCCCCTTTTTAACAATAAAAGTCTATAATATTAAAGCAGTAGGCGCCTTTAAAGCTATAAAGCTTACTAAGGTAAAAGCCCTTATTAACCTAAATATCCAGGAGATCTTACTCTTCCTAAATAACTTAGCAGTAGTAAATAAAATACTAAGCCTTACTGTAACAAGCTGAGCTCCTATAGGGTTAGTATAAGAGGAATTCCCAAGGGATAAACCTTATATTAGGTTTATGTTAGCGGATAGGCTAGGCTAGACTAGCAGATAATTAACAAGGATAAAAGGGTTTTATTTACATAACTAGTAGATAATACTCTTGTAGGTATAATTAAGCATTATTTTATATTTACAACTAGCTATCTAAACTATTCTAAATAAGCGTTATAAAATAAATATATAGTTAGATATTTACCTTAGTTTACTTTTAAGAAGTAAATATCTTCCTAATTAGGCAGTTGTTTACTAATATTTACTTTCTGAAAGTAAATACGCCTGTAATTAGCCTTAGGGTCTAAAGATAACCCGCAGTGCCTACCCTATAGGCCTAACGTTACGGCTATATATATATTAGCTTATAATATAATACTCCCCTCCCGTTAGTTTTATCCTTAAGGCCTAGGCTATATCTTATATAAGTGTAATAGCCCCTTTTTATTACTTAGGTAAGTATTTCTTATTTCTTTAACTTAATGTAATATTTAACTATATAATAAAGCAGAAGGCTCTTAAGAGGGTTTACACTACTATATATTACTACTCTTAACCTAACTTTATTTATACCTTTAGTTTTAAAATTATCTTATATACTTACTACTTAAATAAGAAAATCTATTATATAGTAGTAGAAGAAACTTTAACTTATACCTATTACTATAGTTTAGGTTGTTTTTATAATAGCTTATGTATTCTAATGTTAAGTTATCTATTTCCCTAATTTCCTTTATTTTAATGTTATTACTAATATATCTTTTTAGTAAATTATATTACTAAGGAGTTACGTTAGCTAAAGCGTTAGGAAGAGCTTGCTAAGGAGGCCTTTCTTAAGCAGTAGAAGAAGGTAGATAAGGTATTAGCTTATTTTATGCAACTTTAGAAGCTTTGTTATATTCTTTGTAATTATAATATAGAGATAGTGAAGTGTAGTTTAAATACTAAAGAAATAGAGGAGGCGGATTATTATAAAGAAGAGAAGCAGCAGGCCGAGCTTAAGAAGGTATAGCGTAAGGAAGCGCAGCTTTTTTATAATATATAGTCTATAAGCGGGGTTACCTAGTCTTCTTCTAGTGCTGATTTAGGGTTCTTAAATCTTAATCTTCTTACCTTAATAAGGGGTACTCCTTTATTATTATTTTCTTAGATTTTATAAGATAAAGCTCTATAGGTGCTTTAGTATTAGTAATAGTTATAATTTACTATAAGGTTTTTACTAATTAGACTTCGTTTTTATATATAGAATGTATAATTAAATAATTTCTTTAATAACTTTTTTTATATTTATAAAGGTATAATACTGTTATACTTATTATAGTGTTTTAGTAACTCCCTTATGTTTATACAGCAGGTGTTTATAGACCGTCTTTATTACTTCTTTCTATAGTAATTTTAATACCTAGATTTTCTTATTTTAATATAAGACTCCTTTTATAAGGGTTATATCTTTAGGGAATTAATCTAATATCTAGTTATTAACTTTATCCTTAATTTTATTAAGGATAAGGTTTCCGTCTTTAATTATAAAAAGGGTGTTAATAGCTATTAGTTTATAATACCCTTCTGCTATTTCTTAAAACATTAGTAAGGTAAGTTTTAGTATTAATTTAAAGTAGTCTTTTTTATTAGCTAAAAGTATTTATGTAACTATTTTTTAATCTTTTATAAGGTATAATCTTAAAGTTATACTTAGCTATAAGCTAAAGATATTTTTCTTACTATATGGAAATATTTATTTTCTTTATAATAAAACTTATAAGATTTTTATAATTTAAGTATATAATAATCTTATGCTTATTGCCTAATAGATATAATCTTTATTCCTTAAATACTTTAAAGATAGCTATAAGTTCTTAGTTATATATAGAATACTGTAATTTAAGGCTATAGAGTTTCTTAAAGAAGAAGGCTACTAAGTGTAATATTCCTTTATTGCCTTATTAACTAAGAACTCCTCTAATTATATAGTTTAAGGCATCTATTTTAATAATAATAGGCCTCTTAGGGTTATATATTTATAATACTGGTGTATTAGTAATAACTTCTTTAAGGGCTTTAAAAGCTTTAAAAGTCTTCCCTATATATTTAATTAGTTTAATTTTTTTTTTTATTATTTAGATTCTTTTTTAATAAGATCTATAAGTAATATAGTAATTTTACTATAGTTTTAAATAAATTGTTAATAATAATTAGCTAGTCTAAGGAAACTTTATACTTCCTTAATTATTTTAGAAACCTTTTATTTCTTAATAGCTGTTATTTTAGCAGGGTTTATTTTAATTTATCCTAGTAAGATAATATATCCTAAAAAGTTAACTTCTTATATATAGAATTAATATTTCTTAGGTTTTACTAATAGGTTTACTTTCTATAGGGTTTCTAAGACTTAGTATATATATTATCTATATTTCTTCTCGGTGTTAAAGTAAATTAGTATATTATCTAAGTATATAATAATAAATTAATTAATATATTCCTTAAGGACTTTGTTAATTATTTTTTTAAAATATAGCTGGCGTATTAGTAAGTCCGAAGGGTATAACTAAATATTTAAATAGTTTATAGTGTATTTTAAACGCCGTTTTCCATTTATCTCCTTTCTTAATTTAGATAAGGTTATAAGCTTCTTTTAAGTTAAGGGCTATAAACTATTTTGCAGTTATTAATTTATCTCTAATCTTAGAGATTAGTAATAGCAGTATTTAATCCTTAATAGTAATCTTATTAAGTTATTAGTAGTTAATAATTAATTATAACTTTCTATTTTTCTTTAGTATAAATATTATAGAATATTTTACTAATAAGTTAAAAACTTAAATATATTCTTTTTTTAATTATTTATTTAACTATTCCCTTAGAGTCTTAAGCTTTTTTTTATTAAGGTTATAAATCTTATAGGTCTTAGGTTATTTCCTATCTACTAGCTTAATAAAGTAATTTTATTATAAGTATAGTAGTAACCTAATATTTAATGTTGCCTTATATAGTTTTTTTATATCTTCTATATTAGTAAGGTATTTTAGCAAGAGTATTCTTAAGTTCTCCTAATTTCTTTTTTTCTTATGTTTTACTTAGTGCCTTATTAAGTATTATTAACTTATCCTTAAATTATATTATAATTCTGTTGATGTAGATATATTTTACTTTCTTACGTTATTTATTATATTATAGTAGTATTAGTAATTTAGTTTCTTTAAACCTAATTATTTTCGTTTTCTTTATAGTTAGTCGCAGAGGATTTTAGTTCTCCTAGCAGCATAGCTTCGCCTTTTTATTCTCTCTAGTATAGTTAATATTTAGGTATATCCTTAATATCCTAATAAACCTTATTAGTCTTCTATTAAATAATAAGGTTATTATTATATAACTAAGGGTAGCCTAAAAGAATATTATCTTTTAGTATATCTAGAATACTAAATTAAATATAGTAGGTATTTCCTTTAATAGTTAAAGGAAGATAATTAGTCTTATATATAATAAGTCCTTCTTCTAACTCTTCTCCCGTAATATTTATAACTTATAGTGCTTATTCCTTTCTTTAGACAGGGATTTATAGTTCCTTAATTAGTCGGAGTAAGATTAGGTTATAATCTAATCCGCTATTAATATAGGTAATAATAGTATATTTTCTAAGTTATATATTAGTCTTAAGTTTTTTTATTTTAGTTATCTTAACTATATTAATTTATATATCCTTTTTTCAGTTAGGATTATAATTATCTTTAGTAATAATATTAAGGTCTTTAATTATTTATTATTATGCCTTTTATTATTAGAGTTTTTAATACTACTGATATTTATTAGTATTAATCTTATTAATATAGTATTTATAAAAGTGTTTAATATTCCTTATATAGGCATAGCCCTTATTATATATTTTAAAGTTAAATCTGTTATAGTATAACTAATGTTAGAGTTAAATATATTTTTCTTTTTTCTTTATAATACTTTCTGCAGAGTTTATTTTTATATTATAAAGGGTTATTCTTAAGACATCCTTCTCTTTAGTTATATTATTCTTTTACTTTATAGTTAAGGTAGTAGCTGTATAATTAGTTTAGGCATACTTCTAAGTTAGCTTTAAAGTAGTATCCCTTATAGAGGTTATTATAATTAAATCTAGGTATACTAATTGCTAATCTTAGTTATATAGTATTTAATGTATAGTATATTATTATATTACTTTACTATTAATTAATTATAGTTTTTTATAAACAGAGTATTATACTTAAGTTATATTTCTTCTTATTTTAGGAACTACTCCTAAGTTATAATAGGGTAATAGGGATTTACATTAACGTATTTTACTAGCCTATCTTTACTAAGTGCCTGCTGTTATATAATCCTATGTTACTTAAGCATTTATTAGAATTTACTTAGGTTTTATTTTTAAGTTTTTTTTAATTTTATAGTTAGAGGGTTTTTATCTATAGGGGTAATTAAATCCCTAGGGTTTTTATAATCCACAGTTTATATATAGTTCTAAGATATTAAAAAAAATAATATATTTTATTAAAATATTAAAAAAACTTTAGCTAATTTATATACTCTTTTTACTTAAACCCTTATAAATAAACTTATTTTTTTTATTCCTTTTCCTTTTTTATAAGTAAAATATTAAGGGCTTTGCTTTATAATCTATTTACTTTATATTCTTCCTAAGTTATAAAAGCAGGCTATTTATTAGTAGCTTTAGCTTTTAATTATTCTTTAACTTCCTTAGAAGTTATAATATTAATAGTAATTTATTTTAGCTGCCTTTTCTTAGGTGCTTTTAAAAATTATCCTAATCCTTCTTTCTTACTCTTATATATAAGATATTAATTATTATAGTAAGCAGTTTAACTAAGTAAGTTATAGGGTATAGTCTTAATAATATTAATCCGGACTTTGTTAAACTTCTTATTCTTATTAGTAGATTTCTTAAAGTTATTAGGTTTCCTATATTTTCTTTAGTAGTCCTTTTTCTTATAGCTTATTTTACTATAGTAGTTATATTTACCTATAAACTTACGGGTATTAATAATATTTAAATCCATAAGTCCTAGCTTTCTATTATTAAATAAAGCTACGTTATACTTTTTTCCTTAATTAAAATAATATTAGAGGTATTACTAATTTTTATTATTTCCTCTTTTTTTTACTTACTTTTCCTTATGTTATTTATACTATTAATTATTAATATAGTAGGATTTCTTAAATAACTTTTTAAAGATATTAGGCAGTTTATCTCTTTAAAGTTTATCCTTTATATTATTTATTAATCCTTAATAATATAATATTTTCTTAGCTTTATCTTTAAGGTTAGTTTTTATATAAAGGTAGATAAATTTAGCAGTATACTTAATATATATACTTTATTATATTAGACTAAGCAGTATATTTTTAGCTTCCCTTTTTTTATTAATTTAGCTAAATAATACTTTAAGTTAACTTTTAAACTCCTTATAGTTATTAAAGAGAGTATTTGTAAAATCCTTTTTTTATACTCTTTTATTTTATTTAAAGTCTTAAAAGTAAGGTTTAAATTAATCTTTAGGTCCTTTAGTAAGTTAGCTTTTTATAATACTAACTTATTATTTTTCTAAAGCTATAGTGGTTAGGAAGTGCCTAAAGTAAAACCTTATATCTATAAGAAATCCTTTAATTTTTTATAAATCTCCGTTAAATAAAACCAGCAGGGGTAGTTTAATAATCTCCCTTAGTTTTTTTTTCATAAAGACCTCTTTATTAGCCTTAAGCCATAGGTAGCTATCCTTATTAAGCATTAAGTTATTTATTAAGTATATTAATAGTGTCTTATTAATCTTAAATAGTTTATTTTATATAGGTAAACTAAGCTTTAAAATCTATAAAATATTACTAGGCTTTAATATTATTAGTTAAAGGTAGTTATAGTACTCCTAGGGTTGCTATTACTTTAGTTATTTCTTTAGGTAAGTTTAGAATCTTAATGTTGCTATTATATATACTTTAGGCTTTGCTTTCTTAGTTTATTCCTAAATCTAAAACTTAGAAATTAACTATTTAGTATCCTTATAATAAATATTACCTATAATCTAAGGTAACCTCTAAATAAGAGTTATAAATATATAATAAGCTAAGCTTCTATAAGGTTAGTATAAAAGGAATTCCCAAAGGATAAACCTTATATTAGGTTTATATTAGTAAATAGGCTAGGCTAGACTAATAAATAATTAATAAAGATAAAAGGGTTTTATTTACACAACTAGTAGATAATACTCTTGTAAGTATAATTAAGTGTTATTTTATATTTACAACTGGCTATCTAAACTATTTTAAATAAGTATTATAAAATAAATATATAGTTAAATATTTACCTTAGTTTACTTTTAAGAAGTAAATATCTTCTTAATTAGGTAGTTATTTACTAGTATTCACTTTCCGAAAGTAAATACGCCTGTAATTAGCCTTAGGGTCTGAAGATAACCCGCGGTGCCTACCCTGCAGGCCTGACGTTGCGGCCATATATGTGTTAGCTCGTAACACTTACCCCCGCCTTATCCTAAGGAGTCTATATAAGGCTATACTAAATTACTTAAAAACTACTTCTATAAATAACTATAAAAGTAACCTAAGTCCTAGGCTATAAGAATATATTAAGAAATAAAAAAGCCAACCAATTAGTAAAAAAGGGTTTAAAACTCCCTTACTACTTAAGCAACTACTCTACTATTACCTATATTAAAAAAGTAAATAAAAAAAAAATATAAAAAAATATAAAATAATAACTAAAACAACAACTACCTAAAGTCTTATAAAACCAGTAAATAAGGCCTCTATAAAGCTCCCTTTATACCCCCTAAATTACACCTCCCGCGCCTAATCCTCCACAGGCTACTAGCCAAGAGGTCTAAATACAAAGACTTCACAGAATACTATAAAAGATTTAAATATAACGCCAGGCCTATCTATAAGTATAGTAAGCTAAGGACATAAGGGCACTTTATAAAGTGCTATATAATAGCCCTTTCCTCCCCGACATATTAAAAAGGGAGGCATACTTTAAAACCACTTATATTTAATACCTCCTTAGTAATAGGGGGTATAAGGACTTCTAAAAACTAATAGAAAAGATAAGCTTATACAGCCCCCCCCTTATAGAAATAAATATATAAAATAAATTAATACTTCCCTATTTCCTTTATTACATCAAAATATAGCAAACGCCCAATCTAAACTCAACGGCTCCTACTATCCTAGTGCCTAGATAAGGACTTATGTAATTAAATTACTTAGTGGATGTTAATAATAAAATAAACAAATAATAAAAGCTTTAAACTTAGTTTTCAGTTTATTATAATTTACTAAAGTAATTATATTTTTAATTAATATATCTTTAAGTTTAATATTACTTTTTTATTAATTACTTAAAGCTTAGCTTTTATAATTAATATTATTATTAAGTATTTTAAATATTAATATTCATATTTTTTTAAAGTCTTTTATCACTTATAGGTCTAAGGTAACTGTTTAAATAAAAGTTTTTATTATATAATAAACTAAGGGCTTATAGGTTAATATAAATTAGCTATTCCTAAGGGATAAACCTTAAAATAGTTTTATAGTTTATATTAGCAGAAGTAGTTAAGTTAATAAATAAGTAATTTTATTATTAATTATTAAAATAAATTATTTAAATATTTAACCTAAATAAG
>MDJU01000905.1:0-10912 GCA_001721665.1 Trichoderma pleuroti | reverse complement strand
CACCTCGCCTCGTACCTGTACCACCCCCCCGGGGGACGCCCACGGTCGGTTCCGTCTCCAGGTAATTGAAGTCACCCACCCGCTGGAACTCTCTCTTCGCCCTCCCGCTCACCTCTTCCTCAACTCGAGCCATCGACGACAACAACAACCAGGTCGAATCGTGCCTCCAGAACCTCGTCTCTTTCCAACCCCGACCGATCCGACGCCAGAATCCAACTGCTGCGCGCTCTCCCCGGCTCTTGCCCGAAAACACACTACGGCTACGGGGGCCCTGCCGAGCAGATCAGGAACCAGGGATTGTCTTGTCCCAATCCCTTTCTTAGGCGGTCGACGCTCGAATCCACCACTCCATCTCATCATCCCTTCGATAGTTCGGCACTGCTCCAGTCATCCAGACCGCATCGTCAGGGAGTCCAGCAACGCGCGACACGTCTCCGGGGGGCTCTCATTCGCCCTAGTGCTCGTACTTTACTCGTACACCGGCCGCTTCCACTCGTTTTTTTTTTGGTCTTGTCGACTTTGGACCCTTCTGGTCCGCTTCTCTCAGCAGACATTAGGAGGCTGACCCATGTCCTAAACTATCGGTATGCTCTTGTTCTGCCTCTGCTTGCTTCTGCCTCTGCCGCCAGTTTTCCCATCACTTGCACTAGCAGTGTGTAGTCATATTCCCTGCATTCCCTTGGCGCTCTCTCCCCTTTCAATATCTGCTTGGTAATATTGCACGGCCTTGGGATTGGCGGTGCCAGTAATGCATCCTTCACTGTTTAGACAGCAAACAACAAACCAATAATCATATCCAACACGCTTTCATTCCCACCGACATCGTCTGCGAGCCACGTACAAGCACGTATAAGCTGACATTCGCCTGGTGCCAGGCTAGAACTAGGCCAGGGCCTTTCTTTTTGCCTTCTCCATACATTCCGTCATTCGCCTTACACCTCCGAAAACCTCCTTTCCCACTCTTATTTAGTCAAGCCTGTTGCAGTTTTGATTCCGACTTGGTAGCACATCACTCTCTTGGACCATTTTTCCCGGGGCGACGACTGCGACGCCGCTTCTTGCTTCACTAGACGACCATGGCTGGCTACGGTAGACCGATGAGCTTTTCCGAGAGGAGAGGGAGCCTGCTGAGCGAGGAGTTGACGCTCAACACCAACAACTCGCTGTTACATCGAGTCGAAAAGCAGCAGCGCCAGATGAGAGGGCCACCAACGCCGAGCATGCCCACGCCGGCCGCCGACTTTGATCAGCAGCTGACGGGGTCGGCTCCTGATCCGCCAACCCCAGCCGCGTCTCCAGGACCTGCGCACTGCCAGCCGGATTGGAGCGATGCCGCCGATGATGAAGACTTCTTCCTCGCCAAAGTTCGACATCACTTTCAGAACTGTTCCGGCCCCCAACGAACGAGAATCTTGGCCGATTTGTTGAATCTCTGTACCAGCCAGCAGCTCAGCTTTGTTCACCAATTTGTCAGCCCGTTGTTGAAGAAGGACCCATTTACCAGCCTTCCGGACGAGCTATGTTTACGGGTACGGATTTGCCATTTGCAGCTTGCAGATGCTTCATTCTCCCTCTTGTCTTTGGTCTCTCCTCGCTGACATGCTCTCAGATATTGTCATTCATTGATGATCCCAAAGTTCTTGCGCGAGCGTCGCAAGTGTCTAAGCGGTGGCGGGATCTCCTGAGCGACGACATGACGTGGAAGAACCTTTGTGAGAAACACGATTATGGTCGCCGCCTGTCAGAAGTGTCGCCTTCGGCTCCAATCATGACAACGAGGTCATCGGCCTACGCCGTCGACATGGATAGCGAAATGTCCAGCAGCTTCCCGGGAGCCCTCCCCTTTGCTTCACATGCCTCAAGTTCAATGAGCTATGACAGCAGGAGGCCCAAGATACGCTCATACAAGTCCCACTTCAAGCAGAGATACCTGGTGGAGGCAGCTTGGCGGTCCGGCGGCACAAGCATCACCCGCAACATTACACAAGAAGGGGGCGTGGTTACGAGTTTGCATCTGACGCCCAAATACATCATTGTCGCTCTCGACAATGCAAAGATTCACGTCTTTGACACGGATGGCAACTCGCAGAGGACTTTGCAGGGCCATGTCATGGGAGTCTGGGCTATGGTACCTTGGGGAGACACCATGGTCAGCGGTGGCTGCGATAGAGACGTGCGCGTTTGGGATTTGAAGACTGGGTAAGTTGGAGACTGGCGACTGGCAGCCGAATCACGCTCTGCTACTCCTTGTGATGCTAACCTCGTGACAGCGCTTGTCTACATACGTTGCGAGGCCATACATCGACTGTTCGATGCCTCAAGATGGCCGATGCTAATACCGCCATCTCCGGTTCTCGAGACACCACTCTGCGCATCTGGGACATCCGCACCGGTCTCTGCAAGAACGTCCTGGTTGGACACCAGTCTAGTGTACGGTGCCTAGAGATCAAGGGCGACATTGTAGTATCCGGTAGCTACGATACGTTTGCCAGAGTTTGGAGCATTTCAGAGGGCCGATGCCTGCAAACGCTGCAGGGGCATTTTAGTCAGATCTATGCTATTGCGTTTGACGGCAAGAGGGTGGTGACTGGGAGTCTGGATACTAACGTTAGAGTCTGGGACCCCAAAACTGGGTAAGTTGTGCTCGTCACATGAGTCGTCGTTTTAACCCGGTAACACTATTGCTAACCACACGTCTCTTGCTATCAACAGAGAATGCCTTGCCATTCTTCAGGGCCACACGTCTCTTGTCGGGCAGCTGCAGATGCGAGGTGATACTCTGGTGACTGGAGGCTCTGACGGCTCAGTCAGGGTGTGGTCTCTGGAGAAGATGTGCCCCATCCATCGCCTTGCGGCCCACGACAACAGCGTCACGAGCTTGCAATTTGACGACACGCGAGTTGTCAGCGGAGGAAGCGACGGCAGAGTCAAGATTTGGGACCTCAAGACGGGCCACCTTGTGCGCGAACTGATTGCGCAGGGCGAGGCTGTTTGGCGGGTTGCTTTTGAAGAGGAAAAGTGTGTTGCTTTGGCTTTGAGGCAAGGCCGCACGGTCATGGAGGTGAGTTTACCCGGGACCCCTTGCGCCTGGGTTGAAATTGATTCTAGAGTGCCAATTACTAATACTGCAACAGGTTTGGTCATTCTCTCCTCCGGAAGATGTGCTCTATGATCGCCCGTTTTCGCTTCAACAGCGCGTTCTTGAAGATGATCCCGACCGCCCGATGAGTGCCATGGCGTTTGACTATCGAGGTGGCGATGTGACAATGGCGGGCTTGGGCCGAGACGATTCATCGCAAGACATGCACATGGTGGATGCCGGCCCATCAACAGCTCCGCTTCAAGGGGTGACGTTTTTCCACGACGACTAATCGGCACAGCTTTTTTCCAAAAAGTTTTGTTTTAATGCGGCCTCAATCGCCGGCGCAATGATGGCTACGGTCTGGGACTTTTTTGCTGGGAGAGACTGAGATGAGACGAGAATCACACAGGATTCATTAATGAGGCAAGGGCCAAGCTGATTGGAGCGGCTGGCTCGCCCTCTTTGGCTTTTTTATATACTTGGCGCGCGGTTTAGGCTATAGATCGCGGCGTGGACCTCGTGGGAGCATATCTTTTTAACGGCGTTGCTGCGTTGCTGCATCATTTGGTACTTTACTTCATGCATAGCTGGGAGGGGATTGCATCGCGTCAAAGGGGCATGAAGCTTGGGATGTTTATCAGTTTGAAAACGACAGGGTCGTGGAGCTTTCCTTTTATTGCTAAAGATTGGGTTTTTGTTTCCTTTTAGGATGAGCGCCAGCGACTCGGGATCATGGGCACTCAAGTATTGCTAGCGATAATACCAGTGAATACGGGATTAGGTAGAGGTAGATTCGATTCAACATGGGGACAGGCAGAAGGAGAGGGAGAGCATCAGACGTCAGATTTGATAGCCTCTCGAGATTAGAATATGCATACCCGTCTATTTTAATCAAGGTACATAGCTTTAGCCCGATCCCCAGGAATTATTTGTCCGCTTCAGGCCAAGCTGAAGGTTTCCGAGCCGAGTGGATATGATCCATCTGAGCTGTAGTCCAAGAGTATGATTGACGTCATGATTCCCGAGCGTCGTGTTTGTCTGGATGAGCACGGTGAATCTGTGTTTAATCATTGCGTCACGATGTCATAGATGTAAATTGGCTACTGCCGCGTGAAGACATATATATATATATATCAAGGGCTGCCAAAGTACAATCATCATCTTGGACACTCAATTCAACCTCACTACACTCACTTCCTTCATCATCCCATCTCCAACATTTCCAACATGATTTCTACACGATCAGCAGTCAGGCTATCGCTGTCTCAAGGCAGGGCAGCTCTGCGAGCCCCCAAACGCCACCAAATTCGCTTCCAGTCAACCTCGTCCACCTCTTCATCATCAAGCACTGCAGCTTCCAATGGATCATTTGGAACTGGTGTTTTGGGCGGTATGGCCGGGGCAGTGCTGTTCTACGGCATTTACTCCTTCACTCCCGCTGGACGAACAGCAAGCAAGTTGAACAAGACGGTGAAGGAAGCCGAGAAGAAGTACCAAGAGGCCGCCAAGAAGCTGCAGGAAAACACTCCCAGCGCGTCACAGGCAGTCGATTCCATCAAGCAGTTTGCCTACTCTTACGTGGGTTGGATACCTGGTGGCCGTGGCTACGTGGATGCGGCCTTCAAGGATTGGGAGACGGTGAGAAAGGAGCACGGCGAGGAGGCGGACAAGCTGGTCAATGATGCGTACAAGCAGTTTCAGGAGATTTCCAAGTCGGGCCTGAGCCTTGAAACGGCTTCCCGGGCGTTTGAAGTCTTGGCGGATCTGGCGAGCAAGATTGCTAGTCTTGCCGGAGATGCCCTCTCGGATGTTGTGGACAACCATCCGCAGCTGAAGGAGAAGCTCGGGGGCAACATTGATCAGCTGAAGCAGATGGGGGAGCAGTACGGCCCAGAGGCGAAGAAGCAGTGGGACGAGACGTGGCGGCAGGTCAAGGACATTTTTGCCGGTGGGTTCAGCGCCTCGAGCCTCGCCAAGGCGCGGGAGCTCATTGACGAGAAAGTGAAGCAGGTCCAGAAGCTGGGAGACGAGGCTTGGAAGAAGGGCCTGGAAGAGGCCAAGCCGTATCTTGAAAAGAGCCCCAAAATCAAGGAACTACTAGAGAAGAATGGCGATGCTTTGAAAAGGGGAAACATTGGGGAACTCTTTGGCAAGGTGCGTGATGCGGCCAAGTCTGGGGACGTGAGTGGCTTGGAGAGCTACATCAAGCAAGCTGCGCAGAAAGTGAGTGACAAGGCCGATTCAAGCGGATGGGGATCTTTGAACAAGTATATGGACAAGGTGCCGCAGGGTAGCGAGATCTTGGGGAAACTGGAGGAGATGGGACGGGTAGCGGAGGAGCATAAGGAGGAAGGGGAGCAGTTGCTGAAGGAGACGCTGGGGGATATCCAGAAGGTTCTCGAGGAGAAGGGACAGAAAGTGAAGGAGATTGTGGACTCTGAGAAGAAGAAGCAAAAGTCAAAGAAAGAGTAGGTTTGCATCGAGATTGGATTTGATGGTCGTCGTCAATAGAGATTGGCTGGGATGATTAGCTTTTGGATCAAGTGACGAGAATCGCAGTTTGCATTCGGTTTCATCGGTCGATAAGCCTTGGGGATATGAGTCAGAAACAGTAAAAACTATCAATTACCATGTTATAAATGAAGATTCAGATCATGAGTGACTGGAAAAGTGTCCTTTGAGCACTACCATGGCAACAGGAGGACACGCAACCGTGAATAAGATGAAAAGGTACTTGATCTACCGCGCGGACAGCAGCCCCAGTGCAAGTACATGACTAACAGTGTGATTCAGCTTAACCCGTGACAACTGCTATTTAGCCTGCTGATCCTCCGGAAAAGACAAAAGACGCACGTTGCGCATTCCTTGAACAAGACTGGATGCTCATGTCGCCGAAAATGTAACCACAGCTCAACCATGTCAATTCCCATCTCTTTGCATCTGCCGTCATCTTTCCATGTGAAGTTGCGGCAGATCACGGCGGCGGCATTGTTCTGTTTGATCGGATGATCTATTTTCTATGGGCAAAGCCAAAGCAGCTGCCAAAGGCCACCTCATCCTCCTTGTTTTTTCATCGATTTACTTTTTCTTATCACTGTGGTATTGTAGCATTCGGTGGCTGTTTCTGATTGTTTCTTCATGGGCATGGCTGAATCATAGATAGCGTTGCCGTTCGCTGCTTCGTTGTGAGTGTAAACAAGATTGGGGACGTTGCCCTGGCAAGCGCAAAACTTTGTCAGATTTCTGTTGATATAAAAGGAGAGCGATGGGCATTTTCTCTGTGTTGTCCAGCAATTTTCCAAGAAATATAAACAAAGAAACAGACAAACAACGAAGCATGATGCTTACTTGGCCGCTATTATTTGCGCCCGTGTTGGCGATGCCGACGACGAGACTGATTCCCGAGCCGAAACAGGCTCAGCTTGTACAGGATGGCCTTTTATCGAATCCGCTCAGTTTTACTCGGAATGGGACTTTTCAGATATCCATCTTTGAGGATCTTCATTTTGGCGAGAGTGAGTTGAACTACACGGCATGAACACGGGTACAGCGAACTAACGATGCCTCCAACAGATGCTTGGGATACTTGGGGCCCTCAGCAGGATATCAACTCGGTGGAGGTCATCAACAAGGTGCTCGATAGAGAGTCTCCTGGGCTTGTTGTTCTGAACGGCGACCTCATCACCGGAGACAATGGGTTCCTGGAAAACAGCACTGTTTACGTCGACCAGATTGTCCAGCCCTTCATTGAAAGACGCCTCACTTGGGCATCGACATATGGCAACCATGACCACAGCTTCAACATCTCTGGCGAGGGCATCCTGGAGAGAGAGCTGCGTTGGCCAAATGCCCGAACAAGCAGCATGGTTCCAGGACGAGATGCCGGTGTGTCCAACTACTATTTACCGGTTTATGCCGCAGGATGCAACGATCTGGATTGTGCCCCTGAACTCTTGCTCTGGTTCTTTGACAGCCGCGGCGGATTCTACTTTCAGGAGCGCATCCGGATGGGAGCATGGTTGGCCAGCCAGACTGGGTTGATGTCAGCGTCGTCAACTGGTTCGAGCAAACGAGCCAGCAATTTGTGGCCAGATTTGGACGAGTCATACCGTCGTTGGCGTTTGTTCACATCCCGACTGAGGCCTCACGGGCTCTACAGATGGAACAAGGGCCAAACACTGTTAATCGGAATTACCAACCTGGTATCAACGACGACTACCCGGTTGCTCAACAAGCACAAGGATGGTGTCCTGATGGACGCGACGATGGGACATGTACCTATGGTGGACAAGATGTTCCTTTTATGAAGGCCATTGCCTCGACTCCAGGTCTCATGGCTGTCTTTTCAGGACATGCCCATGGCGCCACCTGGTGCTACAAATGGGATCGACTCGTCCCGGGGATGACAGTGGCGGGCACAGGCGTCAACCTCTGCTTCGGACAGCATTCCGGATACGGAGGATACGGCAATTGGATCCGCGGATCACGGCAGGTCAGCGTGGATCTCCAGACTCTTCGCGATAATTGGGAGGCCAAGACGTGGATTAGGTTGGAGAGTGGCGATGTGGTGGGCTCGGTGTCGTTGAACGCAACGTATGGCAACGATTGGTATCCTGCGACTCCAAACGACAAGACGTTTTGTCCGACTTGCAATTACTCTGTTATTACACCGGGGCCGGGTTCCTTTAAGAAGAAGGCTCGTCCTGTGCGTCGCCGGATTTGAGTGTTACAGGGTATCTTGTTTTCTTATGGTTTGGCTATTGTTGAAATGTATTGGATAAATATGACTTTTTTGTTTTCTCTTTTTTTCATCCAAGTTTTGTTACATTTGGCTTGGTGGGTGTTTTCTGCATACTGCTGCTGTATCTGCCATCGTTACTCATGGGTCATTTATACTACAATCAAAACTTTATTCGAGCATCTTTTACTATCGCCATGTCCTTCTAGTTGATAGTATCACTCGTGACTCATCACTTACGCGGTCGATTCGAGACTTGTGGTCCTGACTGGTATTTCCTACGTAATACCCAATATAAGAGGGCCAGCGAGATTGTAATAACTGGTCCAGTGAAAGACTATATCCTAACAATCGGTTCGATAAGACTATTTAGTATATGTTTTATAGAAGCATTGAAGTATCAGTAGTATAGATGCCAGGATAGATACACCTATAGTTATGCTGTTGAAGTTTAATCTCACAAACAAAGCCAATCTGGTTGAAGTTGTGGTGGCGCATGAGAGATCTCGATAGTCTTTGATCTTGGGGCTGATTTGGCTTTGAAAGACTCTCATCGCAAGATTTCGAGCAATCTTTTGTTGTTTGGCTGTATTTAGGTTTGTTTTCCTCATTTAAGCTCATCTATAAGTATGGGCGAATCCCCCTGCTTCCCATCCTGTTGTTTCTCTTCTTCTACAAGCACGCACTTTCAGAATATACCGTTCACAACACATTGCACACTACACCGTTCACAACACATTACACACTGCACCAATACACCAATATCAATCAGTACAAGGATCATACAGAGACTTAGCTTACACGCCTATTCAGTATTCTATCTGCTGTTATTCAACACGTTACAATGGCTCCAAGACGATTCCGTAGCTGGTTCAATTTTGCCGCGCACCTGTTCCCTCGCACGGCAAAGCCGGACACTTTGACGGAGCATATGAGAAGAGTCAAACGCGAAAAGCACATCAAAGTCAGAGAGTATGTCCGTCACGGGGAGTACTCTGCAGATGTAGGCTATACTCAGTACGAAGAGTTTATCAGAGAAGCAGAGTATACTGAACACGACGGATATACTCGGGACGAACAGCATGCTCAAGGCGAAGAGAACGCTCAAGAGGAAGAATATACCCAATGCGAAGAGAACACTCGAGAGGAAGAAAATACTCGAGAGGAAGAATATACCCAAGGCGAAGAGAATCCTCGAGAGGAAGAAAATACTCGAGAGGAAGAATATACCCAAGGCGAAGAGAATCCTCAAGAGGAAGAAAATACTCGAGAGGAAGATTATACCCAAGACGAAGAGAATACTCAAGGCGAAGAGAACGCTGAAGAGGAAGAATATACCCTAGGCACTGAAGACGAGGAACAGAATGAATATAAGATTCCTGTTTTAGCTGCTGATGAAGAACAACAAAAGCAACAAGAAAAAGAAGAAGTATCCATCTTCAAGGGCTTTTATGGACCGTACATACCTGTGCTTGAAGAAGAGATAGATGTCGAACGTGGCCTGCTTATACCCCAGAAAATCCCCTTAATCAAGAAGCGCAGAGTCTTGACTTGCACTCGCGCCGACGCAATGGACATGTACTATCCCATCGCTGAGAGATTCGACGCAAGCTATGGGACTGCCGACGTCCGGAGGCAAGTCAGAAAGAACTTGACCAAGCAACTGATCAGAGTCCTCCCGCCGCGCGAAAAGAAGCTGCTCAAGCGGAATGCAAAGCTGTACGGAGCCTGGGACATCGTTCGGTGGTTTCGTGGTGTAAATCTAAACGAGGATCTTCAGGAATTCAGCTGGGAGAAATCGCACCAAGTTCCCCGTCTGACTCCCACGGAAATTGTCGACACTTGGGAGGACTTGGATCACCTCGCATACCACAGCACCATGTACTTGGCGAGCCGTATGGAGCTCAGAACCAGTGTTTTGAGGATGCTCTTCGACGAGCAGGCGAGACGGATTGAAGAGCTGGAGGAGGAGCTTGAGCTGAAGAATTCGGTGGAAATTGGTGTTGTCGAGGCTGAGGAAGAGTTGGAGGCACCCAATGGGAAGCCAAAGAGACACGGGGTGAGGGCCCGGGTGCGGGTGTTTATAAAAAGGGTGATGTGGCGCCGTGGGTAGGTGGAGGCGCGGGGGGGGAGGTGGTGGAAGGGGATGGCGTTAGAATCGCGTTGGATCAAGGTCATCTAGTTGGATCCGTTCGATCAAGGTCATCTAGTTGGATCCGTTCGATCAAGGTCATCTAGTTGGATCCGTTCGATCAAGGTCATCGCGTTTGATGAAGGTCATCCAGTTTGATCCGTTTGATCAAGGTCATCCAGTTAGATCAAGGTCATCGCGTTCGATTAAAGGCATGGGATGAGGGCTTTTATGAAGGGATTTGTCAAAAAGGTCATCCAATTTGATCAAGGTCATCCCGTTTCATCAAGGTCATCTCGTTTGATCAAGGTCATCCCGTTTGATCAAGGTCATCCCGTTTGATCAAGGTCATCCCGTTTCATCAAGGTCACCCAAAGAGAAGCCAAAAAGGCATAGGGTGAGGGCCAGGATGAGGGTGTTTTTGAAAAGGGTGATTCGGCCGCGTGGGTAGGTGGAGGCGCGGGAGGTGATGGAAGGGGATAGTGTTGGAATCGCGTTTGATCAAGGTCATCCCGTTGGATCAAGGTCACCCAAAGATAAGCCAAGAAGGCATAGGATGAGTGCCTGGGTGCGGGTGTTTGTCAAGAGGATGGTTCGGCGTCGTTGGTAGGTGGCAGATGTACCAGGCGCGGGAGGGTAGTTTGTAGACAGTGTTGGAATCGCGTTGGATCAAGGTTATCCAGTTGGATCAAGGTTATCCAGTTGGATCAAGGTCATCGCGTTTAATCAAGGTTTCTAAATACCTGGGTTGTAAAATAGCAGAATATATGTAAATTAAAAGATGCTATATTTTGTCGAATGGTAACATGGCGGGTTTTACGGCTAGATTTCTAATGTGTAAATCTTATAGTACCCCTTTCAAAACCCATGTCAGAAAACGCCCTTCTGCGCGTAGGTATGATTTCGGGTCTATGGTAATGGTTGGATACTGGCAGTAACACAATTGAGAATGGATATATAT
>MDJU01000904.1:0-10920 GCA_001721665.1 Trichoderma pleuroti | reverse complement strand
GGGCGACTGCGACGACACGTGCGACGGATGGATCAGCGACGAGCTTCGCGGCAGGCGGACGGACGAGAAGACGGAGCGTTGGGACTGGCGTGATGCTGTCGAGGCCTGGAGGGTCTCGCGATGGCGGGTTAAGATTAGGATTATGCGATATTGATATTGGCGGCAGTGGTGGCGGCGGCGGCGGCGACGACGGTGGTCTGGAGAGATTTGCTCGGCTAGGTGCGTCCACCAGGCCGGTGATGATGCTGTCGCCAAACGAGTGCGATTGCTGCATGCTCTGCGAGTTGCTCGACTGGTGCGGGCTGCCGTCTCAGCCAATAGTCGCCTCTTCCGGCCAATCTTACTCGTACAACGTGGGTCGGGCTTGGATATATGGAGATGAGTGTTGTTATCGCGCGTGTTTGGCAGACGGCCATGACCACAGACAGGAGTCGAAACGCTTTGTCCGCGGCGAGGCGAGGCGAGGCGAGGCTGGTCAGATCACAATCGTACGCAGTATCGTCAGATCTCGGGAGGGTGCCAGAGAAGGAGAGGCTTCGCAGATCTGCTCCCACGACCGCTTTGTCCTATCCAGAAGTCGCTCCGGGGACGAAGAAAATCGGGGATTTGGAGGTTCCCTGTGCTGTGGATCGTGGGGAGGCCAGCTTGGGAGGTTTGCGGCAAAGCAGGTCAGTGGTTGCTGTGCATACCTAGGCGCAAGCACATGTACCGGTACCTGGCGATGATCAGGGCCCCGGCACGCTGCGGTGCTCAGCGAACCGCCCACTGACCACTCTAGAGCTGCGCTTCTCACCGCCCAACGGAGTACGCCGCGGCCTGCCACTGCGGTGTTACCGTGCCCGTACCTGTACCGTGCTCGTACAAGACTGCATCGTGCTACTGTTAGCACCTACAGTACGTTGATTGTGCTCCCCGGCTAGTGGTATTACCGCTGTCAGGCCCGCCGCTGCCAGGCCTGGAAAACCCCCTGGATGTTCGCGTGAAGCTGCATCAGATGGCTATTTTCTGCTAGTGCCAGAAGCTAGGCGCGCAATCAATCACGACGGGGGCCAGGCCAGTGCCGCTAGTACATGGAGCCCTTAAAACCGACCCCTAACCCATCACGTCTCGTCCCCTTTTTCGACCCCTGGCCGCTGGGGTGGGTACTTGTACTTGTTCGTACCAAGTAGGAAATGCCAGGCTCTTCCGCTCCCCAATTGGTCAATGCAGCTCGACCGGTTTGAACAGGGCTTGAGCCAGCATTGTTCCGGCTTAGCACCCCGTTAGCGCTGTAACGGCCCCCTTACAGGAGGAACCCCCTATAGAGGCCTATCGTTTGCTAGAATTGCCGTAATTGAAGGACAGGGGCCGCGATAAAGGGCGAGCTGAGCTATGCCGGGTGTGAGCTTACTTGCATAGACAGCGACACGACTTTTGGCTGCTCGACGAAAACACGAAACGACGTTGCTTAAAACAGAATGGCGAACGTGGATGATCTATTCAAGGTATGAAACGAGGCTGCTGGAGTCGCAGGGGACGCCCGGAGGACCAATTAGGCAGATGTTCTAACTGCTTATCCAGGCATCTGGCTCCATCGGCAAGCGGAAACTCGACCAGCCCATTCGCGATCCCAGTAAGTCGACGTAAAAGCTGCGAGCTAGCTCTTCTCAAGTCAATGCTAACAGGTGGTGATTTCTTCCATCAGACGAAATCTACAAGGCGACCAAATTGACCGACAGAAGCACCAATCGCCATGCCCAAGTCGAAGATGATGCAGAGAACCCCGCTGATGACGACGATTTCGGGCCCGAGCTGCCACCAGAAGACGACGTAGGCGACGACGACGAGGGCCGCTTCTTTGGCGGCGGCATCACCAAGCAGGAATCGGAAATTCTCGATTTCGTCGACAAGGCCGACGCGGGCGGCGACTTGGACAAGATCGACGGCGCCTGGCTCAGAAGGACGGCGCTCAGCCTCGAAAAGCTCATCACCAAGAACTCGGAGCTGCGCTCCCGGTTCGAGGACCAGCCGCACAAGTTCATCGACAGCGAGGCCGACCTCGACGCCGAAATCAAGAACCTCTCGCTCTTGGCCGAATCCTCCGAGCTGTACGGCGAGTTTGTCAAGCTGGGAACCGCGGGAAGCTTAGTCAGTCTGCTGACGCACGAGAACTCGGACATTGCCATTGATGCGATTGAGATCATTGGGGAGCTCACAGACGACGATGTCGTCACGGAGACTGAGCAATGGGACACCTTGGTTGGCGCGTTGATAGACAGTGACCTCTTGAGTCTGCTAGTCTCCAACCTGTCCCGCTTCAACGAAGACGACGAGTCCGATCGCAACGGCGTATATCATTCTCTCAGCGTGTTAGAGAACCTCAGCTCTCAGAAAGCCGTCGCCACTCGAATGTGCGAGGAAGAAGCCCTGCTAAAGTGGCTGTTGCAGCGCATCCAGCGCACCGAATCACCCGTAACCCAGAACAAGCAATATGCCGCCGAGATACTGGCCATTCTCTCCCAGGCAGCCCCCGAAAACCGGGAAAAGCTCGTCAGCTTAGACATTATCGATGTCATGCTGCAGCTGGTGGCCCCGTACCGCCGACGAGATCCAGAAAAGGGCGGCCCAGAGGAGGAATTCGTAGAGAATTTATTCGAGAGTCTGACCTGTCTGGTCGACACTCCCGCGGGGAGAGCCAAGTTCCTCGAGGCCGAAGGAACTGAGCTCTGTCTCATCCTAATCAAAGAGAGCAAGGTGGCCAAGCACCCCTCACTACGCCTGATCGACCACGCGACAGGTGGCACCACCAGCGCCGAGATCTGCCAGCGGCTTGTCGAGGCGGGCGGCCTGAAGACGACGTTTACCATGTTCAACAAGAGCCACGACCAGCGTCTCATCGGACCCTTGCTCTCTGTATTCTCCTCCATGCTGCGCTTCCTGCCTGCCGACTCTCCGGAGCGCATACGCCTGCTGGCAAAGTTTGTCGAAAAGGAGTACGAAAAGACTGCGAAATTAGTAAAGCTACACAGAGATTATACCACGCGCATAAAAGCCGCCGAGGAAGAGCATCGGCAAGAAGCAGCGCGCTCTCGAGATGCGGAGGAGGACCGCGAGATACAGCTGCTCTCCAAGAAGATGGACGCCGGCTTGTTCAACCTGCAGCTTGCGGATGTTATTTTGGCGTGGCTCATTGCGGAGGACGGCGGCGCGAACCAGAAGATTAAGCGGCTGTTGGCAGAGACGGACGATACCTTTACGTCGATCCAGAAGACGCTCAAGGAGCAGTTGAACGAGTTGGATACCAGCGAGGAAGATAGCAAGGATATGGGCGAGATGCTGAGCACGCTGATAGAGTTCCTCAACTAATGAATCCAGGGTTCATCGAGTCAGCCAGCAAACAAAAGGGAAAACGTACAAGTAATAATGAGCAAAAATGTAGTCTTTTTTTTCAATGTTTTCAAGTATAAATTAATGTGCAAACCCGATCGAATCAACGATCTCGACAAGTATCATATGTTCCAGCAAAGCCCCCCCTCCAATCGCTTGTATCGAATGTCAATTGCGTCCATCCATCTCAGTAATACACTCCCCCTTGGCCCATCTATCGGTATTCTCAGACTTCACGCGGCCACGGGCTTCACCTCGAAGACGGCGTCCAGGAGGTGCTTAACCACGGCGTCCTGGTTCTTCTTGCCCGCCTCCTTGATCACCTCAATCTGCTTCTCGGCCTCCTTGTTCGCCTCCTGCTCGGCAGCCTCGTTGCCCTTGCTGTGCTGCAGTCGATGTGTTAGCTAGGTTGAAAGAAAGCTGCGGGGATTTCCCCTGTCGTACCTCGGCCTCGAACTTCTTGAACTCGTCCTCCTTGTTGGCTTTGTAGTCGGCGATTTCCTTCTTGGCCTCGTCACGGGCTTCCTTGACGCGCTTGGTGCGGACTGCGAGCATTCGAGGAACCGTCAGTCTCCGGCATTGCTCGTTTGGGACGTGTGTTTGGATCTGTCGGTGCGGGAATACTCACATTCTCGAGCTGCGCACACGCCATCATTGGTTAGTCCCTTTGTGGCGGTAAAAGCAAGCAAGCAAGCAGGTCATTGTCCAACATACCCCTCTGTACAATCTTGGATGCCTCCCTCTCAGCCTACCCAAACACAAAATCAGCACCACGAAATCAACGTAAACCCGCATCGAGATGGTATCCCCAAAGGCGCGCAGGTCATTTCGGATCGTGGTCGACGTACATCGAGGAGAGTCTGGATACCGGCCGAGTTCTGTGCAGACTGTCCCAATTTCCCACCGTCAGCTATTCCGAAGCTAAATGCTCCTTCACGCAACGCTTGCGCACTCACCATGGTTGCAAAGTGTAGATTGAAATGACTCGCTCAAATTGAAAGAAGAAAGAACAGAGAAAATGGGTGGATGCAATTCAGTCGTGTTTTGGGAAATGCGCAGAGGTTGTATGTCGCAACTTTGAAGGTGGTTGATTGTACAGTAGGTAGGTTGGTGCAGCTCCGATGCTAGAGGATAGAGGCATCGATTCTTAGGTAATGCCCGCTGTCGTCACAGCTCGGCCTGGCTCGGCGTTAGAAGTGCGTTCCTAAAGTAACTTTTGGGAGCTGCACTAACAGTCACACGCCACTACTCTGTGTTGACACTGCTAGTGCATGTCGCTGGCGGTACTTTGCCTCTAGCCAAATCCAACAATCTGACCACTCACGACACAGCTCTGAAATCTTCATCCTCATCCTCATGCTATATCCGTCTAATAATCAACCACCCACGCTCATACATCCAACTCACTCATCCACCAGCTATTCCTCTGAGACTTTCAAGAAAATTCCCATCAATCCCCCAGGACAATCTCTTCTCACCGCCAATCTACCCTAAACAACAGCAATTTCCTATAAAAACGTAACAACCCACCTCTCATATAAAACCATCATGTCTTCCGGATCGAAATTCTCCCTCGCCGCCACATCCCTCTTCGCCGCCGGCGTAATTGTATTCGTACACTTTCAGCAAAAAGTCGAGCAAACCGTATGTCTCTACCTCTGCCCTCTTCTCCCTCTTCTCACCACCACCTAAACCCCTTGACATCTACCCTGCTAACGCAATTACAAAGGCGATGCATGCCGGCGTTGTCCGTGACATTGAGCAGCAGCGCATCAAGAGGGAACGCCAACTCGACTTTGACATGCAGCGCGCTTTAGAGGAGGAGTACAAGCGCGAGCAGAGCGTTCACAGCTCACTAGAACCCCTGAGCAAAGCTTCTGCCGGTTCGAGGTAACAGCACAAGACATTTGACACCTTGCAATCACTACGCACGACACGATATGAGCAAGTCCAACCATAGATAGACGTCTCTTTTTTTTTCTTGTTTTAACTTTCTTCATTGTATTATTTTTTTTTCTACATGTACAATTCATACTCTCCGCTCAGCATTCATCTCGCTGGCGCAGCAATGGGAGCGAGACGTCCCGTATCCATTTTTGTCATAGAGCAATTTCCACCATCTTCCATTCTCCAAGAAAACAAAGCATAAAGCAAAAAAAATCAAGGTCCGCAAATCAATATTTTGTATATCTGGCGGAAATAATAAAAGGCGGCTTGTATAAGCTATTGCTCCCCAAGGTTTACCTGATGGACGCGCCAGACCGGTTTGTGAACATGCGAGCCGCAATGTTCATGGACTGGAGTTCCTGGAACAGGAGCTTGGCAGCATAGGGGATGTGAATCTGCGCAATCTTGGTCTTGTTCTTGCATGGTCGACACTCGAAGGATTGTTTGGAGAGGTTGCTAGTGACATGAGTTAGCATCGTGTTGCAATTAGACAAACTGGAAAGAAGAGAGAATACGTACGCAATAGGCGTCATGAGTCCACAAATCTCGCAAATGTGAACTCGGAAGGCGTCTGACACCTCAAACAATCGCTCCTTGAGGAAGGACGCAGCACCGTGAGCAATCATACAATCACGTTCCATTTCTCCGAATCGGAGACCACCGTCTCTGGCACGACCCTCCACGGGTTGTCTTGTCATGATCTGTACGGGACCACGGGCACGAGCGTGGATCTTGTCATCCACCATGTGACGGAGTCGCTGGTAGTATGTCGGTCCGAAGAACACCTGAGCTCTCAGCTTGCGGCCCGTGTGGCCATTGTACATAATCTCAAAGCCTCGTGACTGGTAGCCGTGCTTTCGCAGGAGCTCTGAGACCGAGTCGACCGTGACGTCCGTAAAGGGGGTGGCGTCACCCTCCATACCTTCCAGCGTAGAGACCTTACTTAGGAGACACTCAATCAAGTGAGCGATTGTCATACGGGATGGAATGGCGTGAGGGTTGATGATGATGTCTGGAGTGACACCTTCTCTTGTAAAGGGCATGTCCTCTTGTCGGTAAGTAACACCAATAGTGCCCTTTTGACCGTGACGAGAGGCGAACTTGTCTCCAATCTGGGGAATCTTGGTCGTTCGGACACGGACCTTGACATACTTGACATTGTCCGCATTCACCGTCACAATGACAGAGTCAACGATACCGTTCTCGGTGCTACGCAGAGGAGTTGAAATGTCTCGCCTCTGGTGCATAGTCGTCCTGGTACCGAGATCTTGTGTCTCGGCGTCAATCGGTGCCGTCTTGCCAATAATGATGTCTTCACCAGATACTCGGACACCGGGGGCAACGATGCCGTCTTCATCCAGCTTGTCGTATGTACCGTGCTTCATGCGAAGAGTGTTTTGGTGGAAGGGCTTCTCAAACACTTCGGTGTAGTTCAATCCAACCTTCTTCTCCTGATCCGAGTATGATCGGAAGAAGAGACTTCGGAAGAGGCCTCTGTCAATACTGCTCTGGTTCATAATGACGGAATCTTCCTGGTTGTAGCCAGAGTAACAGGCAATGGCCACAATGGCGTTCTGTCCAGCCGGCAACTCTCGGAATTTCAAAAACTCCATGGATCGAGTGGTACCCAGCGGCTTCTGGGGATAGTAAAGGATGTTGGCCATGGTGTCCATGCGCCGGGAATAGTTTGTAAGGAAGAAACCCATGGCTTGCTTACCCATGGCAGATTGGTAAGTGTTACGGGGGGACTATGCACGCGCCGTTAGTATTTTCTTAATGGATAAAACTGGAAGGGTGGAGACAACATACCTGGTTGTGATCGGGGAAAGGAATGATACTAGCACAGATGCCTAAAATCATACTTGGGTGAATCTCGCAATGGGTGTACATGTGAGTTGTGGGGTTTGTCTTGGTCTTGAGTCGCTTGTTCGGATCATCTCCCATGTCCTCCTCCGTGTTGATACCGGCCTTTTGAAGACGATACAGCTCGAGATCCTCTGGCGTCATGCAGATCATGGACGTCTCCTCTTCCTCGGCGTCGAGATATTCAACCGCACCAGCCCTGATTAATCCCTCCCATCCAATCTTCAGGCTGGGGTCTTCCGGAGGCTCAGCCTGCTCCTTGGCCAATCTATTGACGAGCTCCTTGGTCAATACCAGGTGGCCCTTGTTGATGCCCGTTTCCGGGTCATCTTCCTGCTGAACGGTAAAGACTGGTCGCATGACACGGCCTGCATCGGAAAAGATTTTGAATTCCTGGTCTCGGATTTCTCTCACGAGAGAGACTTCGTACTGCAGATAGGACTTGCGACGAGTGTCCAGGACCTGGTTCACCAAGTGCTTGGGGTCTTGGTGAACTCCGACCCAGACACCGTTGACAAAAATCTTGGTAGCGTGAGGATACCGCAGCGGCTCGTACTCTTCGACGACTTCCATGCCTCTGTTGATCATGAACTCAATCAGAGGTTCGGAGGGAGAACCGACACTGACGTAACACATCAAAGACAGGTTCTTGACCAGACCACAGGCCTGTCCTTCGGGCGTCTCGGCCGGGCAGACCAAACCCCAATGCGTGTTGTGAAGCTGTCGAGGCTTCGCCAGCTTACCATCTCTTCCGATGGGAGTGTTGGTACGACGCAAATGGGATAGGGTCGAAGCAAATGTGTAACGGTTAAGCACCTGGGACACACCTGCAGTTGAACTCATGGCCTTCTTCTGATCACCCCAGTTTCCTGTGGCAAGCGAATACTTCAATCCGTTTGAAAGAGTGCCGGGCTTGATACCAACAGCAAGGTTGAAGTGTCGGTTGCCCTCAACGCACCGTCTCAGATAGTTGGCCAATTCGGTGTTCATCCTTCGCATGATGCCACGGAATAGCTTGGCCAGCAGGGGACCCGCCAGATCCAGACGCTTCTTTCCAAAGTGGTCACGATCGTCGGGCTCTCTTCTTCCGAGCGCACATTGCAACAGCTTGTGCACCATGTATCCCAGGAAGAATGCCTTTCTGGTCTCACTTCCCTCTGTCTGTGAAATGTGGGGAAGAGTCTCCTTCTGGAGAATATCCTTGGCCACGCGGACACGCTTCTCGCGTCCGAGACCGGCTTGGTCTCGGTTTCCACGCTTTCCGATGAAGTCAAGAGCAACCTCTCGGTCCTGGACACAAAAGGCCTCCTCAATACAAGGTCGAAGCATCTCCAGCATCTGGCTGTCGTTGCGGTCGTAGCAAATGTGGTTGAGGATATCTTCATCAGAAACGACACCCAGGGCACGGAAGACAATGGCGACGGGCAGATCCGACTTGACAAAGGGCAGGGTGGTGTGGATAGTCTGGCCAAAGCCACCACGAGCAGAGTCTCCCTTGCCATACAGCTTGAGCATCATGCTGGAGATGAGCCGTGAGCCCTTTTCCAACGCACTTCGGATTTCAGCCGTGTAGGTATAGGCACTGGGCTGGGCCTTTTTGAAAACCTGGACAATGTTGGCGGCAGATCGCTCTTGGGCGATGAGAACCTTTTCACTGCCGTTGATGACAAAGTAGCCACCCTGATCGTAGGGACATTCGTTGACCAGGAAGAGGCTATCATCCTGTTCACGGCTCAGATGACAAATCTTGGATTTGACCATGATGGGGAGTTTGCCAACGAAGACCATGTCCTTCCAGTCATCAGACTTGCCGATGTTGTCATCTTCGCCGTTCTCCTCCTCTTCCCACTCAAGCTTTGTAGGGTGGTCGCCAGTTCTTGCGTATTCCTCCTGCTGGGCATCGTCCATTTCGTGCAGGGGGACCTCTCTCTCGACGGCGGCCGACACCTTTTTAGTAATCTTGATGTAGAGGGGACTGGCGTACGTCAAGTTGCGGTCTCGGCACTCGTAAGGGAGCAGAGAAGTCACAGTTCCGTCCGTCTCGCTGATAGTGGGACGTGACACCATGACGCTTCCAAACTTGATCTCATATCGACGAAGGGCTATTGTTCGGCCGGGTGGCGAAGGAGGGTTTGGCTGGTCGAGTGTGATGGTGGAGTATTCGTTTACGAGATCCTGGATCGTCGTCTGGGTGAATTCGTCAAAGGAGTCTGTCTGCTGCGATACCAGACCCTTGGTTTCGAAGAAGGAGGAGATGACGGTCCAGCAATCCTCGGGGGTGATGCCTTCATCCTCGTCTCCGTAGTTCTCGTAGTCGTAGTCGTCCTCGTAGTCAGCCATGGTGGTTTGAGATGGAATCAAGATTGGTAACAGGTAGAATTCGGCCTATCCAGATATTCCCCTGGGCCAATGTCCCGGCTCAACTCAAGGCAGCCGTCTGTCGTGGGTGCAGCCTCGTCCTCGCGCCGTGGAGGGACCGCTCGAGCCAGCAAGCTCTAGACGAATCAGCAGCGATCCGAATGCCTGTCACAAACGAGCATCTGCGAGCGATCCCGGCAGAAAGAGTCTCCCTCACACACGAAGAGCTCTTGCGGCACTGGCGGTTGCGCACGATGAAGGTTGATGGCGGAAAGCAACAACTTTTTTTTTCGTCGTGATGAATCTTTGCAAGGCAAAAGGGATCCCGCCAGATGCTGCGGCGCGCGACGTGCTTAGTGAAGCCTTGGGGCCAGTGCCGACTAGGACTAGCGCTCCGGTAAAACACTGGGGACTTTGTAATCACAATGCGGGTTACATAAGCAGGATTCAGTCAAAGCGAGCAGCCAAAGATGTAGAGCAGATGAGAGGAAAGGTAGCTGAATGCATATAGACATGTAGTAATTGGAGAGTATAAGGTAGCTTTGATACTTGCGATTGCACTCGTATCAGGTTGTTGTGTATAATTTCTTCATATGTGCTGATGACCCTTGACCTGGCCGTACAGTAGATGCTCTTGATTCGGTCCAACCCTAGATACGCAAAGCCATGTCAAACAATGAGGCATACAGCAATGCCTAGTTGGTATTCAGTTCACCCAAAGAATTTCCAAGAGCCGAGTACAGGTAGTCATTTATTAAATTCGCTCTTGCAGCTACATTTACCCTTTATACTACCATGACCAGCATCTTTCTATATCCTAATATGCCAAACATGTTTCAACTATACCGCCGTTATCCAGCTTGGGACATGTTACCATCACAACACTGTCATACCATGAGCCCCATTCCCTGCGCAATTTTGCGTGCTAGAGCCTTCTTCAGATACCATTCTCTCGCTAGAGATCGCGTCATCTTCGCAAACGCAGCGGGGGAGATGCGACCTCTCTCAACCGCCCGGCCAAGCATAAATATGGCGTCGCCCAGTGCTCTTTCTTCCGCCACTACCCTGTACAGTTGGTTCGATACTACTGTCGGGGCTACTAATAGCTCATCGATATCTGGGACCACGTGGTTCCTCGATCCCTCAATGATAGCATCTGCTCTGTGCAGAGCATCATGAAGAATATTCGCGTTGGAAGTGATGATGCTGGAGAACTGTGTAAGCTGGCCCATCTCAGCTTGTATGGCGGACATGGCAGACAACATCGCACCCTGCTGTGCCTCTAACCCGGCCATGCTGGACTCATTCTGTTGTCGACTGCGCTGCCGGATCGAGGCCAGCGTCTGGGCGAGCTGCCGGAGAAGGGCATCCTTTTCGGGGTTTGGG
>MDJU01000903.1:0-10940 GCA_001721665.1 Trichoderma pleuroti | reverse complement strand
AGCTTTCAGTACTTTATTTTGCACTTATTTTAGCCGGTGTTTAAAGTACCTTGTCCATACTGCGATATAATTGGCCTAAATTTGCAAAGTGTACTTGGGATGTGCCTTCGGACCTTCAAAGAGATAGTACCTGGTATGGTGTTATCGCCGATACCAGACAGAAGCGTGAATTAGTCCATCTGCCAGAATTTCTCAATGAGCAGACAAACTGCTGCTATACTGCCCTCATGTATGGAAATGCACACTTGCATGCCTGCACAGTATCAGAAAGCTTTGGAATTGAAGTGACATTATGATATGATTACAGCCTCGTTAAATTCACGACAAAAGAAACGTCCATCAAAGCGTACGCTAGAATGCCGCTCATATCAGTCTCACGTTGTCAAGCCAAACGCTTTGCTTAGGGTGGTTGAGCCTCACAAATATCATACATCAAAAAAGCAAAAAAAAAAAAGTAAAAAGGGAAAGAAGAGAGATTAATACTCGTATGCAAACGCGGCAAAGACTTGATTACTTTTTTTCTCCAGGCTCAACCCCGTTATTCTAAATTAAAACACCGGCTTAATCCGCCCTTCTAGTAGGTAGGTACATTGCAGTATTAAAAACCGAAAAAAAAGACAACTCAGAAAAAAGAAAAGGGGTTTTTTCAAGACGCGAACCCGCTGCTGATAAGAGGGGGAATAAAATGGAGGAGAAGAAAAAGGATGAAATGGGAAAAGAGTGATGACAGGAGTCTGGACAAAAAAAAATTGAGGGTGAGAAAAGAAATCCGTGAGCGTCGACTTCTTTGTCTCCGAGATGCAAAAGTTTGCCGTCATGTGAATTTCTGTGCTTGAGTGCGTGCTTGTCTTACAACGTGACAAATTAAGGCGAGTCGAGCTATTCATCCAACCATCTTCCACATGCTCCATCGTTGCACTCGTTCTTCCAGTTGTCGAGTGCCCTGTCCCCCGTAACAAATACAAAAGAGAAGCCCAAGGGGGTGGCTGATGACGCCCCCTTGGTGTGTGCGCGGCGGCATATATATGTGAGGTGAGGATGTAAATGCGAGGATGCTAGTATGCGAGAATATGCGGGTGTAAGTGTGTGTGAGTGTGTGTGTGAGTGTTTGTGTGCGTGAGCAAGGAAATGGGGGTTGAGACGGAAAGATGTGAGATGAATGGAAGCTGAGGAGACACCAGCACATCATATTGGCTCTCATTTTGACTTTTTCCAACACCGCTGCTATAATGATGTGTCATTGTTGTGCAACCATATCCCCCTTAGTATGGAGGTCTGGTCAAATTGCCCAAGCTACCCTCGCCAGGACGGCTGTCGATGCCCCTCAGAAGCTCTTGCAGGTCCATCGTCCTGCCACCATCATCGTGGCCACCAAAGACGGACCGGGCTGCAATGCTGTCGCCTCCTCGGCTGTTGGAAATACGCTTATGGGGAGCCTTTGCTCCGTAGTCTTGAACCGCAATGTTTCCTCCATTCAACTGCCCTCCCTTTTCTGAAAGGGCGCCGAGGTTGGGGAGGGGGGGCACGGGAGGGACGCCCAGACCCAGCCCTCCTTCTTCCTCACGGTCACCATCGAGGTAGAGCCTCTGTAAGCTGTCGCGGTTCGAGCCAGCGCTCAGCGGGGCGCCAGAGCTGCCAGACCTCGACCTCTTGCTGAAGCCGTCGGCCGACGTGGTTGGCCGATCCGGGTCTGTGCCTGTCGGGCTGAAGCTCTTTTCTGACGGGCTATACTCGTAGCTCACCATGCTCTCGCCGCTATCGTCCTCGGAGCCAAACGTGTTGGGAGAAGCGTTGCCGGACAGCACACGCTTGAGCTGTTCCACGGACGCGACGCCGGCCTTGCTCGACGACGATATCGTCTGGGAAATGCCGCTTCGAATGCTTCCCTGACGGAATCTGGGCGAGGGCCCAAGAGGTCCAAGGTGATTTTGGTCCGCCATGTGCGTTTGAGAAGAGCGCGGTCGCAGGTTATGCTGGCTGCCGTAGGGCGAATACGGGAGGTAGCCGTTGTTGCCGTTGACGGTGCTGATGGTCAGGTTCCTGAGGCCGGTAGCCGTAGTGCCCGTCCGTGAACCGGTGATGGATTCCGTCTTGCCCTCGGCGGCCAAGGCAGCGGCAACTTGCTCCCTAGACCACTCTGTCATCATCTGCTCGCGGTAGGGGTCCGGAAGCTCCAATGACCTGTCAGGAGCCATTGCCATGGCCGAGGAACCGGGACTCATGGGGGTGTTGAGAATGGGTCCTGAAAGCGATCGACCGGGCGAGGCGGAAGGGCTGTTTGGTGGGAACGAGGTGCTCTCCTCGTAGCCCACGGCAATGCATTGGATCAGGGAGGCCCGGTCATCAAACGGCAAGAGTTCCTCCGTCTCGAGAACGCTGAGATCCCATTCGGGCTGAGGCGCCGCCACGCCCAGGGGCCCAATTTGGCCAATGGCCAGCGCTGGGACGTGGATGCCAGGTACCCAGAAGCCTTTGCTCTTGCGCCGGGCGACTTCGTTGCCAATCGCCCTGCCCACTGGAGATGCCTCAAACTCAAACTTATCGGTCAGGGCCCAAAAGTACCCGTGGCACAGAGCCGCGATTCGAACCTTTTGGATGGGCTGTTCGACGGCCAAAATCTCCTCCTGGAGGCGGTAGATCATGGGCACGCCGTAACGGACGGCATTAACACCGAGACGGGACACGAGCTTTGCCAGCAGCGTGTGCAGTGCGGCAAGATCATTGTCACACTCGACAAAGTGGAGGGCGTTGTCGTAGATGGCGAGGTGAAGCTGCGGGAGGAACTGCGAGCGGCGAGTTCTGGGCTGGCGGTCCTTGTTCGACGCGCTGGATACGGCACGCCGGCCATTGGGCAGCTCGCGAGTATTCTTGGCGGCGGCGAGAATGCCAGCAGCCGTGGACTTGTGCGGCTCAAGCGCCTCGTCCCTGGCTAGCAAATCAATGGGAGTCGTCTCCAGATCCAGCCATGTGAGCAGGGCATCGACGTATCCGCGCCGCACTTGGCCCGAAGGATCGCGGAGAAGCCACTGAGTGCCTTCCCAGACCTGGGTGGGCACTCGGTTGCGGCCCAGGTCGGCATTGGTCCTGACCTTGGACTCAGGATTGGCAACATGGAGGATGATTTTGACGATGCGGAGTGCCGAGATGCGCCCCAGGGTGTAGGAAAAGTAGACGTCGACCAGGTTGTTGGTTTGGCCCTCGGCGAGATCAGCGGTGGCCGTCGCCGAGGGAGGCGAAGGGTTGCTCTGCTCGGTGCCGTCCGTCTTCTCGCCTTGTGGTGTTGAAGGAGCGCTCGACGACCGGCCAGGCTTTAGCCGGCCGACAATGGCAGCAATCATGTCCGAGATCTGATCCGCGTAGTAGATGTGGTTGGCAAGATCGCCAACGCACTGCTCAAGCCGGCCCAGGAGCTCCTTGCGTTGGGGCTGGTGTAGCTTCTGCTCCAGGTCGCTGTCCGTCGCCGCCTTGTCGCTAGGAGTCTCGGCTCGGCTTCCGACGTTGGAAAGAGTAAAGAGCTTCCTGATCTGCTTGATAAGACCCAAGAGGACATCCATGACACTCAAGCCAATGAGGTTGGTGTCGGACCTCAACAGGGAATCAATCATGGCAGTCAATGCTACATGTTGATCCAGGTTGTCGTCTCCCATGGGAATGTGCGTCAAGGTATCGAGGGTCATGACCAAGATGACATAGCGATCCTGCACCGGAGCCCAGCGAGCAATGATGCTAAAGATTTTGATGGCCCAGCCCTCGTCGTTGCCATTGTCAGCGGCGTTGCTCGTCATGACCTTTTCTCCCTGCTTTACGCGCTCCGAGATGAATTTAAGCAGGGCAGCCGTCGCCGAGTGGATCTGTGATCGCGAGGGCACAACAAAGATGCTCTTAAGGCACTGCATCGCCAAGACGCCAGTGTCCTCTTCGGCCATCTTGTCCGCGTCCATGGCGGTTCCAGAAATGGCAAGCGGGTTGGCATCGCCACCAGCTTCGCCATTCTGGACCGTGGCAACGCTCGTCCTGCGTCGCAGAAGCTTCTCCGTGTCCTCCTTTTCCTCCACCTCGACGCGCTCCAGGAGCAGGTCGAGCAGCGTCTCATCGTCGGTCCAAAGGTTCTCCAAAATCATGGGCACAATGACGTCGATCTGGCGCCCGCTCACGGAAGAAAGGGCGTCCGAGGTCGAAATACACTTGATGGCGCCCAACCCAGCGTTCCTCCACCGCATCTGGACCGGCCGGCTCGCAGCGTTTTGGTTTGGCGAGTTTCGGGTCGACGCAAGCTGCGCGTAGGATCGAACGACGGACACGTAATGGCTGAGATAGGCTTGATCGGCAAAGAGGGACGACGGATCGTGGTGTTCGCAAAAGGCCTCCCATGTGGGCAGCGAGGATTCGATCATGGTGATGTCGTTGGACCGGAGGATGAGGTCGAGGATCTTGAGGATGCACGGCGCGATGAGGACGGCATCCTTGGGCGACTTCTCGACGAGGGCGGCGAGGATACCGAGAGTCACCTGCACGTTACTGCACGAGAAGCAGGGGCAATGCCGCAGCAGTCAGCTTCCAACACTTTCAACACCTCAGACACCATCGCCAGCATCAAACCACGGCCGTCGCCACCGAGGGGTTTGGAGGCGGATGCCCCGGCAAGGCCCGGACACGGCAACGTACCCAATGCGCATTCGCCAGACATCGCTGGCCGTCTTCTTCTCCAGAAAGGCGCCAATCTTTTGAATCTTGGACCGCCGGCTGGTCGCGTAGTAGAGCAGATAGCTCAGCTCGCTGCTATTTGGCTTGACGTCAACTGCTCCCTTTGTGGTTCGCGGATAGCACTTGAGCACCAAGACCTGATGCTTCGGGCGGCATTTCTGCTGTATGGCGTTCATCGCGCCAGCGGCCGAGCAGCTGTTTTTTTCTTCTTCTTCACTCTGCTCCAGGAAGAGAGAGGCGAGATGGACGGGGATTCGAAAGGGACTGCGTCTGCGAGGCGGATTATTTTGTTGTTTTTCCCAATCTTTGTTGACGTTGTATGGTTTACAGAACAGGTTTGAGCAGTAGAAAAGCCACGATAGGAGGAAAATGCGTCCCCAGGGAGATTGGCCTTGGCCTTGGCCGCCTAGCCGCGCTCCGTGCTCCGAGAGGTACGAGTGTACCGCAACCCGGCGCTGGGGGGATGCTGTACCCCATACAGCTACTCTACCTACAATGACGAGCGGTGGGTACCCATCTCCCAAGTACCGTAATAGTACGGGGTACGCAAGGCCGAATTCAGCCCCGTCCAGCCCGCTGTACCTGAATTATTTTGGGGCCCCTCTAGACAACCTTGGAAATCTCGTCACAGCTCAGCGTCTGGGGTTCGCTGTTTCCCAGCCCCAAGACCGCTAAAGCCCAAGCCCATGGCGGCCCCCCACCTGCAGGCCAGCGAGGATTTGATTGAATCGGGGCTCTTTCATTCATGAGCAATCAACACGTGAAAGCCCAGATCCAGGCACATTACGCGTACATGCACCGGGTTTTGGCCTTGTGAACCATTGGCCGTCGTTGCGATTTATATTGCGCGTCAGGCCCTGTGCTCAGCAAATTATTCCATGCATCTCTGCGCAGTAACGCGGCATCCAAGGGACCAGCTGCATTATTTGCCATTCGTCACGCCGTTTCCGTCATCCCAGCGGGAGTGCCCCTCCGATCTGGCACATGTTTTGGCTGAGACATTTGAAAGCCGCCTGTGGCTGCATCCAGCGTTCAAGGTTGGCATAGCGGTCATCCTTCAGCGGTCTCTTGGCGCTGTCGAAGCTTGTGGATAAGCCCGGCCGTCTCACAGCATCCATCCAGGTCGCTAATCTGCTGACTACAGGTGCTAGTACAGCGCTTGGGCTAATCGCTGGTACGAGGCGACGCTCGTCAAATACGAACGAAGTCGGTATACGCTCCAATACGGCACAAGCTGACGAAAATGAAGTATAATAAGACACAACAAAGTACAAAGGTGTAAAGCAAAATTCAGGCATCCATCTATGGAGGTATTACTACTAAGGTAATTGGCGTAATCTACAAATACCTTAGTCGTAGTACATCTACCCTATGTACCCCATCATCTGGTGCCTTATCGCTCCTCCACCTAGCATCATGTCAGTCTGGGGTCATGCGCTTCGCCTCACTTACCCTACATATTCCATGTGATGCATCGCCACCTCTTGCAAACAGTCGCTCAACTCATGGACAAGAGAAGAAAGATTGGGAATGTCGTCAGGTGACGTAATCATGCTTGCTCCCAGAAATCCCAACAAAAAGAGGAAACTGTTTGTGTCTCGCGATGCGTGTCTTTGAGGGATCAACAAGTCGTACAGTGAGTGAGTGGCAGCTCCACAGACTTTCGGCTCGCGGGACCGTCGTGAACAAACTTCCAAGGCCCCAATGCAAGGATGCGACAATGCTATAGGTGTACCTAAGCTAAGGAGCTCTAGCTGCCACAGCTTAGTGAGATCCATCATCGTGGCTGTTGCCACCACACCAAGGCTCAAAGGAGACAAAGTGTCCCGGGCATCTCGTCATCCATTCAGAGCCGCCGTCGCTTTGCCTTGCAGTACGAGTGGCTAACCTGAGTCCAACAAGGTTGGCCGGCCAAGGTCTAAAGCCGGATAGCCTAATATACTCGCACAGCAAAGTCACTTAGCGAACTGAGGGGACGCGGGAAGATGCTTCGTGTCCTGAACTTTGAGAGCCATACGGAGTACAATCATCATAATCACTCAAATCTTCTTACTATATATCGATATATCGAATTGTTTTGCTTGCCGTCTGCCACGTGAGGCGGGAAAAAAGAAACGAGAAAAAAAAACTGACAGAGACGTTTGTCTAACCACCGATACATTATGACCCTCAACGCCTGCTTCCCTACATTTATGCCACAGATGCAATCACAAGAGCCGCCACGCCTTCCTCTTCGCCTCGGACTGTAATCTTTGTCGTAACACCGGATTTTGACGAGTATGCCATGCGAACGTTGGCCACCACTCTGCCGCCGTTGACTGTCTTGCCCAGTAGCTTGAGCGTGTGCGTGCTCTGGTTGACGGGGACATCGGTTCCTTCGAGGGGCTGCAGGGACAAGATCTTGGCCAACTGCTCGGTTGCCTCTGTTGCCTCATGATCAGTATGATGGGGGAGAAAAAACAACGAGAATAGGGGATATGTAGAAATGATATAGCAAGACGCTAGGACAAAAGGGCTTACCGGCTATGCTCTTCATGCTGCTCAGCTGCAGCGTCTCCTCCGCCTCTTCTCCCGAAGCGCCAACCTGCTCCCAGATGTGGTTGAAGTTGCCAGCATATGTAGGGATGACGTAGTCGCTGCCGCTGAGGTCGAATTCAGACACCTCGTACTCGTCGTCGTAACCCGTCTCTTCGGGCTCGCCCGTTGAAGGATCAATCTCCTTGCTTGTAAACTTGAGCACGTTGGAGAAGGTGGAAACGGGCAGTGACGTCTGGCCATTGACCTTCTTGAAAGCCACGTAAACCTTGCCCGGCTCGTTTGTGGCCAGCTTCTCGGCCTGGAGGATGAAGACCTCCTCCAGGTCCTCCTCGTCTGCAGGAGATGCTACGACCGACACATTTTCTAGGACTGTGTCGGGAAGAGTGTTCTTGACCTCGTACTGCAGCACAATGTGCTCGTTGAAAATGTGCTTGACCACGCTGACGACGTATTCAGTCTCAGCCTCGGTAAGCTCAACGACAGGCGATGACTTGACCACGCTGCCAAACTCCTTCATTTCGGGGATCTGCATCAGCTCCTGCGCGTATCGCTGGGCCTGTGCGCTGGCAGAGGCCGCAGCCTCCGCGCCGCTTGCAGGCGTCTTGGCCGGGCCGGCCTTTGGCGCCTTCAATGTGGGAGTTGTAGCGGTAAGCTTCTTGGTCCTGTCCTCGGCATCTGCCTGCTCTCGGGTCACGACGGGGATCTTGGAGATGTCAAACGGCACGTCGAACGCAGACTTGTCGTCTGACGTGACGTACAGAACCAGCTGGTGCTCGAAGAAGGGGAGCGAGAACATGTTGTCTGTGGAATCGAACGTGTCAGCAGCTGCGGGCCATTGTTGTTAATGTAATGCAAAGAAAAAAAAAGAAAACTCACCATTCTTGACAAAATTTCGGGCCATTTCGTCATCCTCTTCGGCCATCAGCTTCAGGTTCAAGGCAGCTCGATCTCGAACCTCGTCATCGACATCGTCTAGACAGCGCGTGAGCAGAACCTTGACGCTGCTCTTGACGTCGGGATCCTTCTGGCCAACGCCAAACTTGGCAAGAGCCGTGACAGCGGCGGCGCGGACAATGGCATTCTCAAGGACGACGCGGTTGTAAATGTAGCGAATGTACTTGGTAGGCTGGGCGGTCTTGGGGCCCTCGAGGCCGATGAGGTGCAGGATGCGGACGGCCAACTTGGTGAACTCGCAGTCTTCAATAAACTCGCACAGGTGGGCAAGCGCATCCTCCTTGGAGTCGGGGACGAACTTGATCAGATCAAACATGCTCTCCACAACGGCGCGCTTAAACTCGTAGCCACCCTCGTCGCGCAGGATGCCGCTGAGGAATGTCAGCATGCCGGCCTGCTTGCTGGGGAACTTCAAGCACAAGGTGCGGATGGCCTCGACAATGGTGATTTTGAACTCGTCGGTGATCTCCGACATGAAGCCCGAAATCTGCTTCATCAGCCTGTCGACGCTAGCCTCGTTACCAGTCTTGAGCAGAGTGGTAATGGCAAAGGTGGCAATGGACCGGTTGGAGTTTGAGATCAAGAGCTCAATGTCGGTGTTGCAGACGCTGACGGCGTTGGGGTTGAAGGAGGCAAAGCTGTGGAGGATTCGCAGAGCGGCAAACTTGGTGACGGCGCGGGGCGAGGTCAGGAACAGCTGCAGGACATGGACGGCCTGGTTGACCTCGGCGTCGGTGACGTCGCGCATGTCACAGATGGCCTTGGCGGCCTCAAAGTTGACCATTTCGCTCTTGTGTCGCAGCCAGCCGTCGAGGAGCTGCATCATGGGGCGGCGAAGCGAGGGGTCCTCCTCTGCAAGCTGCGCGGCCAGCCGGACCAGCATCACGGTGGCAGCGGGGCTCTTGACGGCCCCGGCGGCGCCGAACTGCTGGACCATTTTGACCAGGGCCATGCGGTCGTGCGAGCGCATCTGGTACAAGAGGCCAATGGCATGGTACTGAGCCATTGTCGAGCTGTTCATGGGCAGGGAGCCGCTGGAGGTGGAGAAGCCGAGAGAAAAGCCACCAGAGGACTTGGAGGAGGCGGCCGCCTCCTGAGTCTCGCTCTGCCATCGTCGCACGACATCCCTAGCAATCGGCAGCAGGTGGTAGGATGAAACAAGCGCCGCGGAGGAGACGGACGGGTTCTTGTCCACAATGGCGGTTTTCATGACACGCTCAATGGCTTGCACCGTGGTGGCCTATGTCGCCGGCTCACTGTTAGCAACTCGAGGTCAAAAGAGCTTCCCAAGGCGCCGCAACAACACCTACGTCGATGATTCGGCACAGAGCACGGATGGCATTGGGCCTGTAGATTGCGTCGCTGCTGCCGCCAGTATCCTTCATGACGGTGCTAGTCACCATGATTATGTCCTCGGCAGAATTGGCCAGCTCCTTGATGATGAGGAGCACCATCTGCCGCAGGCTGGCGTCCTTGTTCTGGAAGAGCTTCGAGATGCCGAAGAAGAGGGTGGTGGCTTCATTTTTGGGGAACGACTCGCCGGTGTAGAGGAGAAGGGCGATCTTGGTCAGGAGAATGCGGCATCGTCGAGGCTGGATTGGAGAGCTGTTGAACAATCGTGCTGTGTGCCGTCGAGTTTAGCTTGGGAGCTTGGCCACTTTGCCCAAAGGCAGACGGTGGGGGATGGAGGTGGTGGGAGTGAAGAGAGGCGATGCAGGCGCATTTGCAGCGGAATTGTTACCTTCTTGGAAGACCTGTGTCCGGTCTACCTTGACCAGCCCCAGGTCGGCATCCTCGTCCTTTTTTCCGTAACTCATCGTGGGCGATTTGGTCGGAGAGGATGTTTGGTGATTGGAGTCGTGGCGGTTTGGCCAATGTCCCAGTAGAGCCACGTCAAGGCTCAGGGATGAGAGAACGATCGTGCATGGTCACGTGACGCCGAAGCGCCTTGCCGAGGATGGTCCGCGAGTGGCTTACAAGAGGTGCCTTGAACAAGTCTTGTCAGTGTTGCTTGGACTGGGTTTCTTGGTATGACTGGATTGTTGAGAAGGCGTCTGGTTTTGCCGGATCTATAAGTTTTATAGCACCGAGTCGGACTGCGAATAGTTGTACATGGAAGCTCATCCATGGCTGTTTACCCGCATGAACCCTTGTGCTGCTTCAATGCAATGACCAAGGTACGAAGGTACACGTAGTGGTCACTAACATGGTACGAGATGTGCATCATGGATCTCCCTTGTAGAATGTTGCACCTCTTACTTCCTAACCCTCCTTTATTTATTCGCATTGAGTATCGAGAAATTTAGATTTTAAATCGCAGGTCTGATCTTTTTTTACTGTTATCCTTTTCTCAACTTTTTTTTTTTGATTCGTCTCATATTGAGCCGCCAGGGATGAGACAGTTGCTTCATCTAGGATCCACCAACCCCTCGGTGAGGAGACAAAAAAAACCCCCAACACTCACCGACCGCCCATTCCCCAATTATATCCCCTAAAGGCTGACATCATTCGCTGCTAGCAACACTCACTGATCCTCTCCAGGTACCGGCGAATTTTCCATCCTCTCCAACAAACAAACATCTCTCTCCCTCTCCCCGTCACTCTTCTTCCTTTTTCCGTTCCACCTATATTTCCCCTCTTGTCCCTCAATCGACATTTACAGTGATGAAAAGTGCCCTACGCGAATACCCCGCCAGCTGGCATTGCCTCGCCCGCAATTCGTCCGGCCCTTTCACCAAAGCATT
>MDJU01000902.1:0-10953 GCA_001721665.1 Trichoderma pleuroti | reverse complement strand
ACACGAAATCCATAAACTAAAGCCAAGCCCATCGTTTCCCCCCTCCCTCACGACGCACAGTAACTTCTCCCCTCCACTCTGTCTCGCACATAGAGAGAACGCTTCTTTACCGGCCACGACCACCGCTGGCACGGGCACGGCTGACCGTCGCACGACCTCTCGCCAGACCAACACCCCTACCCCGTACGTTGCGGCTGCGGAACATGGGCGCGTTGCGAAGCATGTCGGGGACGATGAAGAAGCGGACGTGGGATCCTCGGATGTAGACCTGGTCGAGGTGGGAGACGCGGCCGTCGCGAGCGGTCACGGTGATGTCCTTGAGCTGGACGTTCATGTTGTCCTCGGCTAGCGAACGAATATGTCAGTTTCGAGTTTTTTTTTGGCGCGCGAGGGCCCGCACATTGAGCACTGAGGGCCATTGGGAGGGGGGAGTGAGTGTACCTTCGAGGAGCTTTCCACGGTATGTCTGGCCCGACGTGATTTCGAGGGTGATGATGTGACCCTAGACGACATGTGAGCTCTCCCATCCATTCGAAGAAGGCAATCTTTCAAAGCATGAGAAGTACGAACCTGTGCCTCATTGAGGAGCTTGATCGGGATGCCAATGGTGGAAGTCATTGTGGCGGTTTGCTGGGGAGTAAAAGGAATGTCGCAATCTGGAGTTATGGATGGATAGCTTGAAAATTGACCTTTACAAGACCCTGGCTATGATGGCGGGTTGGCTGGTGTTTAGGTCGGTCTGCCTGCGCGGTGGCCAATTGTTAATCCGCTCTCCGGGGCAGCTCTCGGTGAAGTCTGGTGCCTGACAAGGCAGAAGCGTGCCATTGCCGAAGAAATTCCGCGTATGAGACGGAATTACAAGTATGAGATGTTCAACTTCCATGGACATAGCAAGGCACTGCAAAATACTGCAGTTCTAATTTATTCTACTGTTTTGATGGATTTGTCAAGGATTACGCCGTATCCGTCGTCGGTGTCGCCACAGCTGACACCACAACTTGCGTTGTCTGGGTATCACTTCCCTTCTTCTGCTTCTTGGATTTCCCTTCCAGCATCTTTCTCTTCTCTTCCTTGCGGGCCTGCTTGTCTAGGTTTCCAATCGTCTTCTTCTCGTTTCCGCATGGCCATTTAGCCATGGCCGCAGCCTCGGCTTCCTCGTCCCATTCACACGGCAGAATAGCAAACACTAGGTAAGAAGTGTGGGTTTTGAGTTCGCTCTCCGGTCTGTGGACGAGCCGTCCCTGCATCCAAGGCTTCTCTCCATCATCGACGGCTCCATTCGAATTCGAAGGTTGGTTTTCGCGGTTAGGAGTGGAGTCTAGATCCATCTCGCTGTCAGGTCCCTCGGCTCCTGTCTGTAATGCCTGAACTCTCTGCGTCTCCTTATTCCTGTCGGCGAGGCTTTTGAGCTTTGTAATAGCTTCTAAAACATCCGCGGGGGAGGAATTGTATCCTTTCTCGGTCGGGTAGTTTACTCCAACCTTTTCTCTCGATATGTTGATCTTCTGGTTCGAAATCTCCACCATGTCCACATCTACCCAACCCAGGGTTCTCAGCTCCGTGACTGTTCGGGTAACTTGTTCTATGCAGGGCGAAAATGTGCAAATGTGGACGCTCTGCTTGGGATCTAGTGGCGATACCCAATTGCCATCTGTCTCCGCTTCTTCGCCCCCCTTTTGGAGTTTTCGCCTTGAAAGGTGATGTAAAGCCTCCCAGGGAGCAGGCAGATCCAAAAAGACAGCTGTCGCATTGGGCGACTCGCCGTTGACGTTGAATCCGTCATTGTATACATCACGATGTGTGAGCTTAACAAGGTCGTCCAGCCCATGATGTCCAATTTCCACCTGCATCTTCTCATATCGCGATTCGTTAAATTCAAAGCTGAAAACCTTGCCCTTTATATCGTCCGCGTCTCGTGGGTATCCGTTGTAAACCGCTCTCACGGATGCATGAGTAAAGCTTCCGCTGCCAGCTCCAGCCTCGATAATTCTGGTTCCGGGTCTGGCTCGTATCCTGTGGAGGATATAGCTGTAGTCCGGTGTATATACAACTTGCGTTCTGTGGGGTAGACTAGTAGTCCAGAGCTCGGGAGTTGGACGTAAGACATAGATGAAGCCGCTCGGTGCCGTAACAGCCTTCTTCACTGGCGCGTTGGCAGCCGTGGAATCATCGTCATCGTCCTGACTGGCTATCGGTGTATCTTCGTCGGTAGCATCTCGTCTCCGCTTCTTGCCTCGAGAGCCCGTATCGACATTCGACGCGCGGACCTGGGAGCCCCATGGCACATCGAGCAGTGTTGAGTGAGGATAGGAGCCAAAGCGAGTGTTTAATGTTGCACCTTCGAGGTAGCCGTCGACTGCACCCGTTGATTTCTCCAGCGTCAGCGGCAGGAAGTTGTCGCGCGATAAGCTGATGATGGCGAGCGTCCCGGCAGACGTCTTGTCGCCGGGCTCCAGAAATGTTGACGGCTTGGTCATTGTCGAACTGAATTCTTTGCAATTCGATTAAATGTCGCCGGGAAGATGGCAGAGTGTGGTGGCAGAAACGAAGTCTACTGTAAGTCAGACTCGTTATCCGTATCGCGAAGAAGAAAAAAATATTTCCCCAGTTAGGCTACAAGCTACTGTTACGGTGATGGCTGGCGCTGATTTCCGCAGCGGAACGGCGCCGTGCCCCGCCTTTTCTTCCAGACGTAAACTGCCGGTAGGGGCCTGGATTCTAGGGAGGGGCATGCCGGCTCAATACCCTGGCGATCATGATTGATTGACGGGATTCCATTGGAAAAGTCCAGTGGCTCTGATTCTGTGAATTGGAAATGTGCATGGGCTTTTTGCGTAATTTTGGTGTTGAGCATTTATATAGCGAGGTCCTCTATGTGTTTCTGCCGGTAGGGTTTGATTCAACCGATTGAAGTCTGATTTAGGCAGTTGGGCCAGGCATAGCCTCTTTTATTGAACCGGCTGTCAAAGCTTATTGACCAATTCAAAAGTACATGTACATTTTATAGAGAGAGGCAGCCTCTATCAAATATGTATTTGATAATAGGTAGACAGGGGCTGAAGGTTTACTGCATCTATTAGTTTGCAACACTACCTAGTATTAAACTCTATGCAGCATTATAGCAGCTCCTTGGGTCATGCAATGTCGAGAAAAAGGATGGATGGGCTAATCCATCTAGAGACACTCGGTCAATTCAGAGAGGATTGATCAATATTGCCAGGGTTAACCTTTTTGTGGCTGGCTTTGCAAGATTTTGAAACAATAAGGCATGCAAGGCTTTTGCATTATTCTTCCGTCCAACAGTGAGGCCTAGCAGCCCTGGAGGTGCCGCCATGGGCTCAGGGCATCAAGCATGGACGCTAAAAAAGAAAAAAAAAATTAGCGGGAGATCTCATGCCTCGACTCCGCGACGCTAAGGAGGGGCATTTCTGCAAGGGTGTGGTGAGACTGCCAGAGTCACTAAGGTATTGTGTTCAAAAGCTTCGTGTCGCATTCGTGCTCTGACTCACCTGATCACCTCGGTGATGCCCTCGTCTACCTTGCGTCCTTGCCCTCTCCTCCCCTAGCCGTGGGCATTATACATATATATGAATCTCCTGCGTCTCGTCGCCCGACCTCGACCTCGACCCGGCCTCCGTTTCTGCGACCCTGCAAAGAGCCACGTCTACCGCTATCGAAGATTCTTGCTCGCTGCCATGGAGTCTCTCAAGCTCCATAACTCATTGAAGCCCGGTGCGCCGGTGCCCTTTGTTCCCATCAGATCTGGAGAGGTGTCCTGGTACGCCTGTGGCCCGACCGTCTACGACTTGAGTCATCTGGGACATGCGCGCAACTATGTCTCGACTGATATTATCCGGCGCATTCTCCACCACTTCTTTGGGTTCAAGCTCAACTTTGTCATGAACATTACCGACATTGATGACAAGGTATAGAGAGTCGTTCAGTCCATGATTGGAGTGGCTCAAGGGCTAACACTCTGTTAGATCATCATCAAGGCGAGAAGACAGCGACTACTCGAAATCGAAAAGAGCAAAAACTACTCCAAAGAAGAGCTCGCAAAGCTGACACGTGCGGCCTTTAAAGCGTATGCGGCCAGTAGCCTGCCATTGCTGGTGGAAAACGGAATTGACTTGGACGAGACGAACTATATTGCTCAACGAGATGCCTCGTACGGCAAAATCCTCACCGGGGGCACCTTGACTGGAGAGGGAAAGCCAGGAGATGCCGAGGCCAAAGTCAAGATGCACATCAGCAACATGGATGCTGCAGCAGAAGCGCTCAAGAACAGTTCGATATTCCCCGGAGCCGACGAAATCTTCCTCCCTTATCTCGACTCTCTCTATAAGGAATCCGTCGATACGCGCGACCAGACCATGTTCACAGACTTGACCAAGAAGATGGAAGATCTGTTCATGGCCGATATGGATGCGTTGAACGTTCTCAGGCCGGACCACATCACAAGGGTGACCGAGTATGTTCCCCAGATTGTCAAGTTTGTGGAGCAGATTGTGAACAAGGGATTCGCATACGAATCCGAAGGGTCTGTCTACTTCGATATTGGCGCTTTTGAAAAGGCAGGCAACTCTTATGCCCGACTACGACCTGAAAGCAAAAACGATAAAGCGCTCCAAGAAGAGGGCGAGGGGTCTTTGTCGAAGAACCTAGGAGGCAAGAAAGGTGCCGGTGATTTTGCCCTCTGGAAGAAATCAAAGGCTGGAGAACCCTTCTGGCCTAGCCCATGGGGTGACGGTAGACCTGGCTGGCACATTGAGTGCTCAGTCATGGCGTCTGATATCCTAGGCTCCCAGATGGATATTCACTCTGGTGGCATCGATCTTGCTTTCCCTCATCACGACAACGAGCTGGCCCAGAGTGAAGCCTACTTCTGCGAACATGGCAAAGGCGAGCATACCTGGGTTAAGTACTTCCTTCACATGGGGCATCTCTCCATTTCGGGGTCCAAAATGTCAAAGTCCTTGAAGAATTTCCAGACCATCCAAGATGCATTGGCAACCAGCTACACACCACGAAGCATGCGCATCGTCTTCTTGATGGGCAAATGGAATGATGGCGTCGAAATCTCACCAGACATGAGAGCCCAGGCCGATAACTGGGAGTCAACGATCAGCGTAAGTACAGATCATTGCCCAATTGTAGTTGGGTTTATCTCCTGACTAACCATACTTGACACAGAATTTCTTCACAAACACAAAGTCATGGCTGGCTGAGGCGGGCATCGAGAGCGGCGTAAAGTCACTCAGCATTAGCTCCGACAAGCCTGCCACCGGTCTCCTTGCTGAGCTCGAACAGGCCAAGAAGGACGTCGAGGCGGCGTTCGCAAACTCAATTGATACCCCGCGAGCGATGCTGGTCATCTTGAAGTTGGTCAACACCACCAACAGTTATCTCAAGGATAACAAGGACACAGATCTCGCTGAAGTCGAGGCTATTGCTCGCTGGATTACAAAGCTGGTTGGCATCTTTGGCCTTGATGCCAATGCTCAGCCTCCTTACGAAGGTCTTGGCTGGGCGTCTGTGATTTCCGAGAACACGGATCCTGAAACTGCCGTCAAGCCCTATGCCGAAGTCCTTGAGAAGGTCAAGTCAGATATCGGCGCCCTCTCGCTGTCCAATGAGGTCGTCAGTACGCTTCTCTCAAGAGATCCTACGGCGGAGTTTCAAGCCATCGCTCAGGGAGGCTCTCGTGATATAGAGAGATTATCGCTGCCTTACTTGAGGGTAGTGTCTCAGATCCGTGACGAGCTCCGTCGCACTGTCTCTTCTTACGATGCGCAAACCAAGAAGGCGATTTTGCAAATCACGGACCGAATTCGCGACCAGGACCTTACCAACCTCGGCGTTTATCTCGATGACCGGCCTGATAACCAGCCATCGCTTATCAAATTCGTGCCCGCCGCGGAACTCATCGCTGCTCGCGAAGAGAAGATTGCACGAGAAGCCGACAAGGCAAGGAAGAAGGAAGAGGCAAGACTTGCTAAGGAAAAGGCGGACCAAGAGGCCCGAGAAAAGGCAAAGGTCCCTCCAGAGGAGCTGTTCAAAAAGGACGAGCGCTACAGCGCCTGGGATGAGCAGGGACTTCCCACCAAGCTAAAGGACGGCAACGAGGTACCCAAGAGCCAGCTTAAGACGCTCAAGAAGGCATGGGATAAACAAAAGAAGATTCATGAGGATTTAAAGGCCAAGGGAGGTCTGTGATTACTTTTATTTGGTTTCAATTTGTTTTTGGATGCTAGATAGCAGCTAGATCAGCTTTTGCAGACATTTTTAGCTCTTCTACTAAGATGTTTCGATCATTGGAGAGTTGGAAACGGTTTCACGCCATTGCATTGGTGGCTGGTCCCCCCCTAGCCGCAGCCCAGCTTGATGCTACACTGCCCTGTTTCTCTTGACTGACAGCGACAGGTTCACCTTGACAGTTGCGCCAGCTGGCAGCTGTGGCAACATTTGCCCGCACGTGATAGGGGGTTGAAGTTGAAGTAAGGCCGTTTGTTTTGATCGCGAACCGTCGGCTTTTGCCAGCTGCAACTCGCGAGGAGAGGGAAACGCGCCCCAGCATTCGTCTCCATCTCCATGCATCGAAATTTCAGGTATCTGGGCTTTTGAATCAACTGTTTTACAGATATTAGCTATCCGTCGTCGACCATGAAGTTCAACAACTTCTATGTCTTGTACAAGCAAGACACCCGACTGTTGTTGTACTGGCTAGTCAAGACTTCAAACGGCATCCTCCAGTCTCTGGATGGCACTGAGTATGAGCCACCACTGGAGCCTAATTTCACAGGTCAGGTCACTGTCTCGGATCTCGTCGCCATGTCGGAGCTCATTGCGGAACACCATATTGAAATCCCATCTACGATATTCGGTTTGTTTCAGTCCGTCATCGAGTTGCGCTCCATCTACTACTCCGAGTTTCAACAGCTTGCGTCCGTACAACCCAACGAAGAGCTCGAAAGAAATAACGCGACGCACAAGTATTTCATCGACACTCTCACCAAAGCGTTCAATATCTTGGGCGGTGAAGCGTGGCTGTCCCAAGATCAAGAGAAGCAGGCGGGGACTGGTGAGGAGGAAGCTGGCCCCAGCGTTTTCGCCACTGCCAACAAGTTTTCAGTCTTGGATCTAGAGAGCGATTCGGAGAGCCATGATGCTAACCACGAAGAGTCCGACAAAGAGCACAGCAGTGCCACAAGTCCTCAGCAGAAACGACGCAGACAGACTGGCAAAGGCAAGCGAAAGAAGGGAAAGGGAAAGAAGACGCAGCGAGGCAGAAAGTCTTCCAGAGCAGCTGATGAACCCCTTGATGAGGTGCCGCTGGAAAGCTACCGCATAATCGAGGACAATGACATGACGGAATATGTCATGGCCGTCCTCGCGCTGGCGAGAGATTGGATTCAGTTTCGATCATTCCTACAGGATTTTTGGGCAAAAGTAGCCTACAAGAACCTAAATAGTGCAGTAGCAGCTACTACCGCCAAAATCGCTGTAGCAATGGTCAAACAATCCGAGGCTACGATTTTTGTTGACTTTCCAGGTTACGAATCGTTTGAGATGATGATGCATACCCTCACGCGTGGGGACGTCCAGAAAGCAGAAAAGGAGTTTCGCCTTACCATTCACCCCTATAAGGAGGAGGGTTCGACCAAAACCACTGAAGTGTCGCTGGATATCAAGGAGCTCTTCCTCATTCATGCCTACGAAGACCTTGTCGACTTCATTACGGATTATCAAAAGACAAGAAGCGGAAAGCCGACGAAGCGCATGCTGGCCCAGCTTGACAACTGGGATCCTCAGTTCAACTTACAAGACGCAACCAAGGAGGAGAGAATCAAGTGGAGACGCTGCTATACAATCAACTGGCTGTACGATCTTGTCAACGTCACTGCGTGTGCTGCTCTATTCGGTGAAGATTCCAAGGAAGAAGGCTTTGTGTTGGAAGAGGTAGACTGGTCCAATTCTGGGCCATTCAAATCCTATCACAGGATGTTTGGCCTCATCGACTTTGCCGCAGAGGTTACGGCGCTTGCAATGCAGAAACCCGGCACTCCTTTTAGCCACAAGATCCCGTCTCACCTCGTTTTCCATCTCCAGTGCATTATGGATGCCTGGACCATCTCTCGCGGATGGACAATCAGTGGTGTAGAGGGCCATATCCTCATGAAGCCTCCACATGACTTCCAACCCCGGCGCGATTTGAGCAAATTTCTCGGCCAAGGGGAGTGGGCATCGACGGGCCATGGCTTCTTCCAAGCCACGTACAGGCTCAAATTCATGTACCTGCGCTTCCAAAATAACGGCAAGTCCTTTGAGCACACGCTGGACTGCATCGGCGTTCTCGAGAAGCTCGGTGTTGAATTCGCCCAGGCCTTGGGAAGATGCAAAATCTTGCATCAACTATCATCCTTTTTGCCCTCTCGATTCGCGGCGACAAATCCCAATGGCGTGTGGGATTACTCTCCTTTTTTCTGCGGCGCCGGCTTGGCTGAGGGACTCGAGCTCACGTATCGAAGCATCATGGTTCTATGGGATAGAATGCGAGAACCCATGCTGGTCCTTCACCTACACAACATGCTCGTGCAAAAGGGGTATCTTAAAAAACCGATCACCATGTACGCCCGTCTGGAAGCTCTGTTTGCCGAAAGCTTCTACGCGGGAGGAATTCGTCCCGAGGAGAAATATGTCGACGCTTTTCAAAACCACGTTCACAAGATGGCGACGCGCAAGGAATTCCTTCAGGAGCGAACAAATCGGCGAGCAGCATCCACAGTCACTCGCGCCCGTGACTTTCTAAAGCTCGTCATCCTACGCCTTTTCAAGCAGAAGTCGACTCTGGTTCTCTATAGCGATGCAGATTGGGATCCATCACGAATCCCAGACAGCGATGTTGAGCCGTGGTCGGCCCTGGGGATGACTCGGCTCAACCAGACGAGGCGCCTTCGCAACTCTGCAACATGTCCTTGGCAGATTGAGGAAACCGAATTAGTCAAGCGTGCTTATTTTGCGGGCATGAATGAGCCGTTCATCACGGCTCTCGATCCGATTTTTGAAGAACTCAAGAATACCAGGCAGGCATTGCTGGCTCGGATGACGGTCCGCATACCGGATTGCGCTTCTACGCAGCTCTCGTGGCTCCGGAAAACCTGCAAAGCTCCAACCAAGCCACGCGAGAATGAAGAGGGTAGAGATGGCGATTTCATGGCTGAAACGATTCTGAGCATCCTTTGGAACGACGTCCACGACGACATTTGCGGTGAAATCCGACCCCTGTCGAACCTCAACTATCTATGCATTACCGTACGAATGCTGCAGTATTTCGAACAGCTCGAGAGAGAGGCCCCAGACAGCGGCAGCCCCCTGATGAGAGGTCTATACAATCGCGTAGACAACAGCGCAAGTTCGGGCTCCTTTCAAGGAGATAAAAGGTTGCTTGTTTCGCTGCGTGCTCTCGACGGCAAGGACGACGAACTCTTGAAGACGATGGCAAAGGTGTTTGAGAAGTTTGGAGGAAGTCTGGCTGATTTCACGTATTGGCCCGAAGACGACGGTATGGCTATAGCATTCGCAGGACCAGTGGTGAAGGCTGAACGGCCTGATTGCTGCGTGATGTAGTGATGGAGATTGCATATGGATTTGAATGGAATTGGACTGTACTGATATGGAGTTGACCATGATTCACATGAGCTTTTTATTTCGGAAACAAGTAGCTTGGAGAGGAGATGTAACTAGGGAGGACAAGATGGTTTGATGTATTCTGAGTGGCTATACTGAAGAGACTTTGAGAGTATTTGAGATGCCAGCTTCGATTAAAGTGACTTTATTAATTCACACAAGGCAGCAAGTCCAGCAGCCATCCTTTGATAACCATAATGATTAGCACTATACTGTGGAATAGAAGATGAGATTAGGCAGAAACTCACTATTTCTTTGGAGACCTATGCGCAATTTTATTAGCAGCTAAGCATTAGACAGCATGAGTTTATGTTCACGTTCCACATACTCTATTAGAAGGACATGGCAGAGGTCCACCAAAGCAGATGTCGTAGCAATCTGGATCGTTTGGGCGATCCTTTAAGGGGAAGCAGCAACAGCTCCCCCAAGAAGGATGAGGAGAGGCGCAAAGAATCTCATATTCTCAAGTTGAACACTTTACTTGGATGATCACTGTAAAAATGAAAGATGGAAGATGCCTTCCAAAGGATTCAGGGGGGAAAGATGGAGTCTCTTATAGCGCAAATAAACGCATGTCTTCAGCTGAAAAGGCGTACATGTCATACTCTTCTCAGCCGCTTCGTATCGCCGCACGAGACAGCATTGAGACATGCAGCTCGCTCGATAGAAGGCCAGCTGCAAGGTAGTATTCAATTTTCCCATACTGTATACTATGGACTGCATACACGAGATGCCGTTTTCAAGAGACAGCACTCAGTTTCGGGTCATGACTCCCTTAATCTATGCCATACAAAGCATCATTCGTCTAGGAAATATTCCGCTCTCTGCGTAAAAGAGCAGCTAATGCATTTCATATCGAGTGTAAGTAAATGCCTGAAACAAGTCGGAGCTCAGCTTCTTAGCCTCATTGGCAACAAACATTTAGCCGACACTTTAATGCCATGATACCATCTCATAATACGAAACACAAGCTGCAAGTTCATACATTTGCCCTTACATTACTTCATTTAGCCATAGGAATGCCGTCGTCATACAGCGGCATGTCCATGTACATGTGTATGTACATTCTTGTAGTACTCAAACCCCAACTGTGGCGCAGACGATACAACGACGCCACAACTTCAACTTCCTGCTGCTCCCGCTCATCCTCGAGAAGGTGAGGCTGCCGAGCAATGCTGCTCGAAATTTCTTGCATCTTGTCATGTAGAATTTGGAGCTTGATATTATCGCCAACCGCCCCGGAAACAGGTCAGAAACTCAGAAAGG
>MDJU01000901.1:0-10957 GCA_001721665.1 Trichoderma pleuroti | reverse complement strand
GCTGTGTGGGAGGGGGGTAGAGGTGATGTAGAGGTGTGATTTGGCGGGAAAAGTGTTGTCGAGAGCCGGTTTGGTGGGATACAGCGAAAATTCGCCTAGGAAATTTGACAATGGCCCATGAATTTCGTGGGGCGGGGAGGGCTTTCTGTGCGTCAGCTGACCCGTCATGTGACAGCGTGGCGTTCTCGCGACTTGCGGATCGCCCCGCCTTTTTGCCAGAGCTTCTTCGGGAGGCGTCAGCGACTAATTGATACTAATTGATTTGAACGATTGTTGACAACACCGCTCGGTTGTATGGGCTGGACAAGGCGGGGATAAAACAGGCGGAATCGCAATCCATGCGCCGCAAGGCTTTTCGGACTTTTAAGAGTGTGGCCTCACGCGTCCATCATCGTGCTGCGCGTCAACCATCTGAGATGCGCTTTGCGCTCTCGGAGATTTGCTGTCGGCGTGATGGCGTCTCCTAAAGCCTTTCTCCTGTCACCATCACGGAGCAGCAACCAGAAATCTCGCCTCTTTCGCTCATCGTCGCCGGATCTACCAGCAGTTGAAGACATATTGTCGCTCAATGCTAAAAGTCGACCTGTTCAACATGGCAACCAAGCGTTGGTCATTTCATCCGACGAGGAGACGGAAATCAACAAGGCGGGCAACAAAGAGTGTACCGAACCTCTACCTGTTGGGCCGACTCCCTCAGTTTCAACCAGATCGCGCACCATGGAACCAGACGATAGCTCGCTGTGTATTATTGAACCCCCTGCCACGCATACGCCAGAGGCTCGGAGATACCACGCAACACCTCCCAAGTTCAGAGCAAAGTCAAGCTCTCCCGTAAAAGATCAACCTTGGAAAATGTTCAAGTCCAAAGCGGACAGTCCAAAAAGTGGGATTGACGAGGCAATGCCTATGGAAATCGACATTGTTGAGCCGCCCTCTGCGCAGCAGCCAACATTTGACTCATCTTCTCCTGCAGTCAGAACCAAGTCTACACGGGCCGAAAACGATATCAATGAGCCGCTCATGCTAGAGCCGGCTATGGTTCGACGCCTTGATTGGACTCCTCCCTCAAACAAGACTGCAGCTATTCTTCCGCTTGCTTCTCCCACCATTGAGGGCCTACATTCACCAGGAGAAGCCCAGGAAGCGTCCAAGAGCTTTGAGCAGATTCTCGAAGCCTACAAGTGCACCATGGATAGTCTGCAGCAAGATGTCAGCATGCCCTCGGATGAAGATGCCTCCATACTGAGAAAGCGAAAACTCGTCGAGCTTGTTACGACATCTGCAGCACCTACAGAGCCGCCTCCCAAGGTGAAAACCAAGGCTCCTGTGAAGCAGAAAGCACCCAAGAAAAAGCCACGCACATTAACGGACATTGCAACGTCGGCGTATAGAGTTCCAGATGATTCAGAATCAGCGCCGCCAGTCTTGGATGACAGCTCTACAAGCACAACCAAGGAGTCAGATGCCCCAACCACGAAAGGGGAAAGCAAAGCGAAGCCGAGGAAGAGGATGCCCAAGGCTGCAGCTAAGAAAAAGAAGAAACCAGCTCCACCCCCACGACCAATTCTATTACCTCCAACGGAGGCGCTCCAAGAAGTTGCAAGGCAAGATTTTGTGTTTGGGACATCAAGCCAACTAGCACTTGAAAATTCGCCTACTTTTCTACGAGAGCTTCATGCTGCAATGAGGCACTCGAATCAAACCGAGTATATAAATCTCGATACTCCTCTAAATAGCGACGGCATTGAGCCTCCGGAAAGGAAGAGGCTATGGGCCGCTGCTGCTCGCGATGTTGACGGAGATTTGTTCGACCTTGAGATGAGCAGGATCATCGAAAGGTCATCTCAGCTGCTACCTATGGTATCCGAAGACGATCCATTCGGTTACACCGGCGTCGACAGAAAGACGACTGTGTCTGCTGCGAGTGTCAACGGAGTCGATACTAGTTTACGACACGAGTCGTTTATCGAGTCTGCCGATGTTCCGCAGCACAAAAACATTGAGCCTATAAAGTTAGTGGACGAGGACTCTATACTAATAGGTAGCGATATCTCTACTGGATCACCGATACAACGGCGCATCAAATCTGCTGCCAAAAGTCAATCCACCGCACTCAATAACCCTTGCAGAGACGGCGATCCGCAGCAATCCGAGCACCCTACTTCAAAACCCTCCTTTGAATTGTTCACAGATGGCCAACTCTCCATAGAAATCGCCTCCTACGGCTTCAAGGCGGTCAAGTCGCGGCAGGCCAAAATATCCTTGTTGGAGCAGTGCTGGCAAGGCAAAAATCAGTTAGAGCACCCTAGTTCCAAGAGAACGCTCACCACTTCTGCCGCTACAGGAGGAAATGCTGCAAATAACGAGGTCAAAACCCCTCGAGGACGACCAAGGAAGAATAGTGCCAGCTCACCTGAGGTGCACGAACCTCCACCATCTGCACAGGCGCCTGTCTCACCATCCAAACCCCGAGGGAGACCGAAGACGGCCACATCTACTACCAAACGCGCCACAGCGAGCACCCCCAAAGGCAAAAAGGTGTCGACAAAGACTGCAGCGGGAGCATCCACGGCGCAAAAGCCCAAAGCAGCGGCTGCCAAAGTTGTTGTGGAAATTCCGGATTCCGAATCCGATAGCGAGTGCGGCATGTCGCCGAATCCGAGCTCATCTCCCGAGTCTGGCTTCTCACCGCCACCAGCAGTCGACCTCTCCCTGTCACTCATGGACGACACGGATCCATCGCTGGCGCTCGCCTCGACTCAGGATCGATCTATTAGCTACGAATACATCACTAAAGCTGTACAATCGACGCCGAGGACGACCGATCCGGCAAACCCTTCATGGCACGAGAAGATGCTGCTCTATGATCCCATCGTGCTGGAAGATTTGACTACGTGGCTGAATTGCGGGCAATTAACACGCGTGGGCTTTGATGGCGAAGTGAGCACCATGGAAGTGAAGCAGTGGTGCGAGTCAAAGAGCATCTGCTGCCTATGGAAAGTGAATTTGCGTGGTAAAGAAAGGAAACGATATTAATAAAGCATGGAAGAGCATGGATACGGACGTACAGGAGTTTTGGCGGGTTCTATATTTTCTCTTGCTCTTGTTTTCTATAGCCGGTTTACGATGTTGTATAGACGATTTTGTATAGCATATGTCGTGATGCCTCTCACGACGCAACGTTATTCACATGTTACTCATGACTTTTATAGCACAGCAAACATGGCGCTGGCCATGGCCCGTTTTATCTCCGCGTCAGATGAGATCGGGCCCCATTTCTCGGAGCACGGAGTATTCGAGCCCAGATGGTGGCTGGCCTTCCCCGCAAAATTGAACCGTCGAACCGGACCTCGGCTCGTCGCGACTCCGTGCAAATCATCAAAAAACACCCCCTACAAATACAAATCTCACCCCCAGTTCGTCGGCTTCTCTTCCTACTCTCACTCTCTGATTCAATGAATCTGGTCTCGTGTGCCGTCACCAGATCGTTGCCTCGTCGTGTCAGCAGCTTAGCCTCGTCTTCGTCAGCACACAGACCGCTCATTGAGCATCTCCGCGCAATCCAGCTCACCACCATCATGGCCTCAAAATCGCCTACCTGGACGCGTCTCTACTCGTCGCCCGCGTCTCCCCAGCAGGAAAAGGACCCAAAAGCAGAGAAGAAGCCGATTCCAGAGCCGCGGCCGAGTTCTTCCATTGTGCTGCTGTCGCCCACCAACGAGGTCCTGCTGCTGCATCGGGTCAAGACGTCGACTTCGTTTGCTTCGGCGCATGTGTTTCCGGGAGGGAATCTGGATGCGTTCCATGATGGCGACATTCCGGCTCCGGGAGCGCATGATCGGCATGTTGATGGCCCGGCGTACAGGCTAGGCGCTATTCGAGAGTGCTTTGAGGAGACGGGCATTTTAGTCGCTAATAAAGATGGCTGGTTGGTTGATCTGCCGCAGCAGGAGAGGGATGAGGCGAGGAAGAAGATTCACGGGAGTCAAATCAAGTTTACAGACTACTTGAAGTCGATTGACGCAGAACCTGACCTAGGTATGTCAAATGAGAGAATTTCTCAATGCTCACTAGTTGTTAATGTTGTGTGTATTAGATGGGCTCGTACCTTTTACGAGATGGGTGACTCCCGTGGGAGTGCCAAAGCGCTTCACCACTCAGATGTACTTGTATTTGATCCCCATCTCACGCACCGGCGTGCCATCCGAGATGCTGGTCCCAACGCCCGATGGTGGAGTCGAACACACCGAGGCTTTATTCGCTCCTCCGCAGACGTTCCTTTCGCGCGTCGCTGCTAATAAGATGATCCTGTTCCCACCCCAATGCTACATTCTGTCGCTCCTCACAAAGTTCCTCAAGGGCCCTACGGCATCCGTAGAAGAGGGGCCCGTGTACTATACGAAGCAGCGCAGAGCGCTACTCAAGTTTCTGCGATCGACTCCCACGGCGGACACGGACAAGGGCAAAGCGCACGTCACGTCCAGCATCCCGTGGGCCGACAAGGTGATGAGTCCGTACCACTTGTTTGTCAGGAAGAGCGACAAGAGGGTTGTCCTGAGCCTGGAAAAGCCGGGTCTTGAGCTCAAGGATTCGGAGAGGGGAGGGGATTGGGAGAGGGTGGTGTTGGTGAGCTTTGGCAAGGCTGGTCCTTCGCAGGTGGAGGTTCGCTTGAGAGAGGATGTGCTGAGAGAAGAAAAGGAGGCTTCGCCAGAAGGCTCAAAGCTGTGAGACTATCGAACTGGTGAGTACAAGTTGATACTAGTGACGGGGCATGGCAACCTGTAAATAGAAGCGGATTATATCATTTCCATTATAGAGCTTGTATTGTTGTAGCTAGAAGCAATCAATGCACTCATCTCGTGCCCCCCCAAAAAAAGAAATAAGCCGGAATTGCTAGCTCTTTGAATTCCGTATAAATGCCCACTCATCCTCATCTCTTGCAGCGGGAGTCCGTAGTTGCTCCGTCAATCTCGCAAATAGCTCCGAGTTTCTTTCCACAGCCCTTGTATTCCGTTCCATGGCTCTGGTATTCTCAGCTACCATCTTTGCGTGGTTTCCCAGTGCCTCAATGAACCGGTCCCGATTCATATCCTGGTGGCCGATTCTTCTATTAGAGCTACTATCCGCTGGTACTTCGAATATATCCGGCAGTTCGTTATTTGGAGCGTCTGGTGGATCGGGAGCAGCGCATGGCTTGTCCTTTTTCTGTCCGAGAGGCTTGGGAGCATTTCTGTGCTCGACGTTGCCTTTACCACTCGTATTCTCAGGCAGTGGTCGCTTCCGTTTGCCCAATAGGGGGTCACTCGGTTCATCCTGAGCAGCAGGAGCTGTGCTTGGGTTCTCCTCCTGTGAAGTATTCTCCGGTCTAATCTTCTCTTCTTCCGCCTTGAACAGCCTGGCATAGTCCTCGTTGTAGGCATATGAGCTAAAGTTTGCCCTCGGGTATTTCGATCGAATGAGCCTCATCATCTTTTTGCTCTTGAAGAGAAGCCCCTTGTAGATGATGCGGAGGGCAACATAATGTGCCCACGTTACTTTGTTGCTGGTCATGTTTCTGGTGATCCAATGATTTGTGATTTTGCCAATCGTCGACGGTGCCAGGGAGGCATGTTCGACGAGATGTGGCCAAGCTTCACAGGCCTCGTCGTCCCAGGTCTTGTAGTTTGCCATGTATGCCTCTTTCAGTCGTTTGTAGAGCGTCTTTTCTTCTGGGGATGCAAACATGCATGGTGGGTATGGCGGCTCTTCTTCGTTTGCCTCTGGCCTGACTGTTTTCGTTGACCGAGGCATGGTTGGAGATGTTGTAGCGACTAGAGCTGAGTGTTGGTGATTCAGGATGAGGAAACTCTATAAAAGATGCACAGACTGATGGCCGTTGAATTTACTGAGGCAAGGTTGCAGAGGGTGGATCGACAATGATAAAACTTGGTCAAGGTTAAGCAGATGGGAAAGCAAAGAGAAATTTGCAAAATGGATGAAGGGAGAGAGTGTGTGAGAGAGTGTGAGAAAAAAAAATATTTAAAGCCATCGGGATATTGCCCAAGGCGGTCGAGGCACTTGTGCTCTATTGATGCCACCGCCTCTGATGGAGAGCATCGCGGCCTGATATAAGAGGCAGGAAATCTCTGAAGTTTCCTCAGAAGGAGAAGGGAAATAGTTCCCAGCTATTCGAGGAATTAACGGTTGATACTGGGCAATTCGTTTGAGGAGGGCTATAAGGCAGGAGATGGAGAGGGAGCATGGATGTCAGATCAAAGGCACATTTCTCTAGTTGATCTAGTAGCGCTAGATATCGCTACTATCTCGAGTTTAGATATCGTGGGGGATATCACGACTAGATGAAATGAGAATATACAATTAATCAATGAACAGCATCTAATAACACGAGTCGAATCATACAGTTTCCCTGGAGCAAGGGTATTGATATAGGGTAGGCCAGGTGTTTCCATTCTAAGACTGAGCATGCATTGACGCTATTTGGAGTGCGAAAGAGACATGCACATGTAAGCACAGGACACTTTATCCAGCAAGACTCCATTGAGACAAGACAAGGTACAGAGTATGTAGTATACCCAAGAGAGATCAGATGCTATTGCTCCGAGAACTGGGAAACGGCTGATGATCCTCCAACACGTGGTACCGAATCCATCAAGGTACATGGAGCAAGAGAAACGATGTACATGCAGCAACGGAACTCTGCCGATTGGAATGCGGAGCGACAGAAAGGGAAGCAAAAATAGCAAGAAAGCGAATGAGAGCGAAAAGAAGAGAATTAAAAAAAAGGACCGGCGCCGGGTCTCTGCGTCCTGCGTGCATTTGAGCAAGTTTTCAATCGTCGCACAAGTTGGATCTGAAGCACGTGTCAATATAGACTCTGGGTGGTGTCAATTCTGAACCAGGCAAATCTCAAAGATGGAGGTTGCTTTCAGATTCAGATGCATGAAACATTTATAAACAACAATGCGTGCTAAAAATAACAGAGATTAAACATGTTACTCATCAAGTATATTAACTAAGCATGAATTGATCACTCCTCCAAGAAGAGACGCTCCTCATCTCCTCATCCTCTCACAACCAACCCGGTGCGAATCAACCCCCAGCAGACCAGCGGTAAACAAATGGAAATTATTTGCTCAGACCACAAACGAAACCCAGCAAACTAAAGATTGAATTATTGAAAAAATGGGCCAACTAAAGGCACGCTCGGCTTCCCATTTGCTCCAATGTATTATGCTCAAAACAAGCTTAATCGTTCTGCTAGCCCCCCTCCTCCTCCCTTGATGTCTTGGGTCTTGCTCGAGTGCCACATGGGCTTGTGTTCCTGGACTTTGTTTTTCCATTCTCCCGTTTGCGGATATATAAGATGCTGTGCATCCCAATCTCCATCTAGCACTGTCTTTACTCATCCTGCACTTGGTCTCTTTGCCCTCTTCTTTTCTCTCCGTCTAGACTCCCGCCTCTCCTAATCATCCTCCTCCTCCTCCTCCATCAATCATGGCCTTCAAGACTCTCCTGTTGGGCCTGGCCGCCGCACAAGCCGTCACTGCACACTTCAGTGTTGTGTTTCCCGAGTGGCGAGCCGATACCCTCGCTGAAAAGAACATGGACAAGTACAGCCAGTGGGATTATCCTTGTACGTCTCACCCCTCAAAACACCACAGCTCACCTCGTTCCATCTTCCTTACCTACGACGATGATTCTTTTCACTAACAACCATCTACACAGGCGGAGGAGTTCCCTACAAGGCCGGCAACATCACCAACTGGCCCATTGGCGGAGGCTCCCTCGAGCTCGACCTTCACCACCCCTGGACCTACCTCTTCGTCAACCTCGGCCTGGGCGCAAACACCACAAACTTCAACATCTCCCTCACCCCTGACCTCCTCAACGTCACCGGCAAGGGCACTCTGTGCATCGACAAGCTCCCCGTGCCCCTCGACACCATCGCCAATGGAACACTGGCATCTATCCAGGTGGTCACGAGCGGTGATTCTGGCAGCGCCTTGTACAACTGCGCCGATATCCGATTCACCAGCAATGCTGCGGGGCTGAGCAACTGCTCGACCTCGGATGGCATGGTTGTGCACACAATCAAGGAGCAGCAGGACAATGGCACTTCCCAGGACGGCGCCAACAGCCCCGGCACAGAGGACAGGAAGAATGCTGCTGGCCTTCTGGGCACCGACAAGACTGTTCTGACAACAGTCGTTGGCCTGGCGGTTGCATTCTCTCTGGGGCTGGGCATCTAAAGGTGGATGGACGAGACGGATAGAGGATATACGATATAGATGAACAAAAAAAGAACACGTCAGATACCACGAATTGAAAGATAATGATATTAATGCAGTAGCTAGATCTGCCAACTCCTGATGCGTATGCTTTCTGTCAATGCTGCCATGCAAAGGTCAAATAATAATAGTACAGGAAATGTAAAACTATGTACATGTGGTTTCTCCAATGTTCAGGTATCATGAGTAAAAAAAAAGTCTCGAGAGGAGAGAGCAAAGAGAAAAGAGAAGACAAAAAAAAGGAAATAGCAAAAAAAAAACAAGCAGGAAAAAGAAAAAAAAAGATGGTGGTCGATTTCTTCTTCCCTGCTTCAGTCAGTCATTGCCGAAACACACATCTGCATGCTGCTTACTCCATTTCATGTCCCATCCTGTGCCGCTTCAAGTACACTTGCCATCTGCTTCTTGTAAATGTCGTATATATATACTTCCGAAATGAACTCCAGATCCCAATGTTGACTTGTCGAAATGTTTGAAAAAGAACATGTCCCGAAACGATGAAAATGCAAAGGAATAAAAAACAAATATGAAACTCCAAAGAGGAAAAGAAGAAAAACCTCTTAAGACATCTAATTCTTGTATGCTTCGTCTTCTTTAGCGAGCTGTAGTCGTCTGCTCTAGAGCGAGTTCTCTGACGATTCTCTCCATCGTGATGCGCTGGGCTGGATTCGGCGCCAGCATATCCTTTACCAATCGTTCTAAGCGGTCCTTGGAGTTTAGCTTCTCTCGTGCTTCGTAAATCTCCGTCAGCCAGTCCCGCATCTGGTTTACAGCGGGCTGGCCATTGCCGTATTGTTTATAGGAGATGGGCGCCGCTTGGCCGTGGATCTGCGCGATCTGCCAGTATAGCGGCTTGGGATGTTGTCTGCGCGCGCGCGAATCTGGGAATTTGATGAAGCGCATCGTGTACAGCATCGTGACGCCCAAGGCCCAAACGTCTGACGCTGGGCCTCGGCTTTTGCGAGTGATGAACTCGGGCGGGATGTAGTACGGAGTTCCGCCTCCAGAAGGTGAGCTTGCCGCCAATGTGGTCAGTCCAAAGTCGCATAGCACGGCGCCACGCTCGGGCGAATACAGGATATTCGCGGGCTTGATATCATTGTGCACCAGTTTGCGACCGTGGAGGTAGCTGAGGGCGCTGGAAATATCCTGTAGAATTCGAATGGAATCTTCTCGTGTTCCTACAAACTCATCGTCGCCCTTGTTTCTCCACCTGGCAGCGGCAGTAAGGTCTTTTGCGTCAATGTGCTCCATGTAGAGACTCAGGAATCTGGCATCACCCCCGTAGTAGCGTACAATAGATTCGTGTTGCAGGTCCTGTTGGCTTTGGCACTCTCGCAGCCACATGTCTGCTTGGCGGATGACGTTCCGCTCATGCACCAGGGGTTTGTTGTCTGGATTTGCAACCCTAGTCTTGAGTACCTTGACAGTGACGATGTTGTTGGGCACTTGCGAGTGTGATGCAGTGTAGACTGCTGACAGGGCTGTCGACGCAATGGGCTCGCGCTTGGTCAGCTGGTATTCGTCAAGTTCACAGACACTGGGTACGGCAATCGTTTCGCCTTGTTCCACGTCCAAGAGAGCGTGGCCATTAGACGGAGCCAGTTCCTTGCCTTCTCTCGCGTTAGGAAGGGGGAAGACGAGGGGCTCTGCCGGGCCTAGAAACATGATGACGCCGTCATCTGCTCCATTGCCGGCATCCGAGATGCGACGTTTTGCTCTTTTTATATCTTCATCCGGAGTGAGGGCTCTTTTAATGCTTGTGTTGACCTGGTCGGAAGTGACGAATGATGGGGATGCTGAAAGCGACACCTCGGGTACTGTTAGCGAAATTGGCTCCTGGTAAATCGTGATTGGCCGCTTTTCCAGAATGCGAAAGTCCAGTACCGCGACGTCTCTCACTTTGATCCTAAAGGTGCCTGGCCTGAGGCCTTTGGCGAGACCTGGGTTGATGACATGGCGTTCGTTTGGCGGAGGGCTGCCGGCGGCGGAATGAGACACCCGGCCGAGCAAGATGGGCACGTCCGATCTGTTTAGGAAGATGACCTTGTCGCTGGCAGGATCGTAGTAGAGTTCACACCACAATGGTGGTCGTGATAAGTCGTCTTCGGCAGATCCCGGTATCCTGACTGAGAATTTGATGTCCTTGGAGGTCTGAGTCACTGCCAGGACTTTGTGTTCAGGCTTGTCCGAGGATGCCACTTCGGCGCGGAGAGCTAGCCACTGGCAATTGTCGCTGCCGGGGCTCACTGAGCGCGTGCCGGGGAGCTTGGTGAGAGGCCGCACGAGGATGCGGATGCCTTGCTTGTGGTGGTGATCCTCGACTTGCAAGACGTCAAGCGGGACGGCCTCTGGGTCCGTGGGGATACTTGGCTCATCGACTCCGACGCCGTGGAATCGGGCCTCGATTTCCGACTGGGAAAAGGGCTCTGTCTTCTCCTCCGAGACCCCCTCCGAGGGCTCGGCCCTGGGTTCGAACATGAGGATGGCAGATGGTGCCTTAGCAAAGGCCCATGTACCGGTTGGTGATGCAAATGTGTCTACAAGACAGCACCGAAGTGGTGATGAGCAACAGTGAGTGCCTCAGTAGAAGTGGATGGGGAGCAGGCAAGCAAGCAGGCAGACAGGCAGGCAGGCAGGTTGGGCGGGTAGGTGGAAATGAAGCGTGG
>MDJU01000900.1:0-10961 GCA_001721665.1 Trichoderma pleuroti | reverse complement strand
CCTATCCCTGTCGTGCCTTGGCAGTCTCAGCCTCTCCCTCGCCGCGCCAACCTCTACTAACACCATGATGCCTCCGCCGCCTCTCCCTTCAGCCCGTCCCAACGGCCGCATTCCTGCCCTCAACCAGTTCCCGGCTCCCAACTCGGCCCAGCGTGCCCGCGGCCCGGCTCCCAATCGAGGCCCTTCGGCATCCTCCTCCGGCCTCGCCCCTCCTCCGACGCTCTCCGCCAAACCCCCCAAGCCCAGTCGTCAAGTCGTCCTAACGCCCGGCCACTCTCCGCTGGACTGGGCCAGGATATCTGGTCCCAGCGCCGACCTGCGCGGCGTGGAGTCTTCGACCCCCTATCTGCGCGTGACGCCTTCGATGCTCAAGGTGCAGACGGGGCGCAAGGGCAAGGATGCGTGGATGGCCATCCACGGGAAGGTGTACAACGTCACGCCGTATGCAAGGTTTCACCCTGGAGGCGTGCCCGAGCTGATGAGGGGCGCGGGACGGGATGGCTCCCAGTTGTTTGGGGAGATTCATCCATGGGTCAACTACGAGGCGATGCTGGCAGCGTGTCTTGTGGGGCTGTTGGTTGATGAGACAGACGGCAAGGAGGGTGAGATGGACAAGATGGATTAGATTAGATTAGGCTGCACATGAGCAAACAGAATGGGCCACCGCAACCAGCATAGACTATAGATGTCGTACATTAGTTAGAGAGAGTGAGATATATACCCCCATGTACGCAGATTAGATTACATGTACAAGGAGAGCATGATCCAGTGCTACACCTTGCCCACAAACTACCGTCTCTTGCCGAATCTAAACTTGAGATCGTCGTCGCTGTCATCGCTATTGTCGCTATCCGCAATCTCGAGCAGCTTCGGCGCCACCCTCGTCCGCTTCGCCGGCGGCGGGTTATTAGCAGCGGCCGGCTCCGTGGCCACTCTCTTCCCCTGACCAGTCGTCCGAGACTTTGCGCTGGAAAGCTGGCTCCGTCCACTGCTCTGAGACTGCACCCCGGTTCCGTCTGGCGTTGGCTCTGCCGCTTCCTCCGCGTCACTGCTATCCGAGGCGATTACTCGCGCCGAGGCAGCTCGCCTCGTCGGCGACGGTGCCAGCAAGGGGGAGTTCCTTGCCTCGCTGGCGCCGGCGGCAGATGGCTGGCTTGTTGTCTTCTTCCGGTCACTGCTGACATCTTCCAGCCAGTACTTGTCGCCAACTCCAAATTCCTTGGGCTTGACTTCCGTGAGGGCGATGATGACTCTGGCGGGTTGCCTCCCCACCACCTCTCCCCCTTTTGCGAAATTTTTTAAAGTTCTTCATTTCCGTTCCACTTGGGATTCCACCGCCCATCTGCAATGTCCCGTCCTCTCGTCCTGTCTGCCCCCCTTTCTGTGGGACGCAGCTCAATCTCCTCCACAATATTAAGCCGACGAATCTCGGCCAAGTCAATGCCCTCTGGTAGATTTGCCAGGTCCTCGGCCTCAGCTCGAGCCCGAGCCTCCGCTTCCTCACGATTCTTTCCAGCCACTGCTAAAATGTCTAGGTCCTCCACCTTCACCTTGGCTTTCTTCTTGGTTTCGGCCTTTGTCTTTGCCTGATCGGGCTCTTCCGCCTGAGGCTCGGGTGAGCGCGCTGCGAATTGCTCTCCCATCTCAAGGCGTTGCCGTTTAAACTTTGCTGCTGCTGGTGCCATCCCTTCCATCAGATCGCTTTCTGGCATGGGAGAGGGCGGCCTCTTTCTCTGTGATCGAAAGTTGGCATCATCATCGTCGGGCACAAAAGGAGCATCTTGGTCCTGAGACACAAATAACCCTCCCTCGTCCTCTTGAGGTTGCGATTGTTGTCTCGCGGGTTCTCTAGTGGGAGGGGCTCGTCTATGCGCATCTCGTCATCGTCATCATCGAAGCCCCCAAACCTTCTCTTGACTGGTTTCCGTACTCGACTTCGCCTGGGAATGGGTTGTGAATCGACCTGTTGGGAGGACTCAGACACTGCTTGTGTTATTGGACTGTTTATGCTCCGCTGGGTGGCCCGCTCAGGCGGCAGACTTTCCGCCGGCCTTGAGTCGTCGACTCTAAGGGATGATTCCGTCTCCAGTGATCGTCGCAATTGGCTTGCATCGTTGATGAGAATTGCTTCCAGGAATTCGTTTTGCTCAATAGGCCTGTGATCCAGTAGCAGTGAGACTGCAGTGATAAACTCAGTGTACCAGCTAACAAGCTCTCCTTTGGCCGGCAAAAACCTCACTAGAACAACTCCCTTGCCCTCGCTACCATCGTTGAAAGATCCGGATCCCTTTTCACCTGCAACCCCCTTTACATATCGGACAAAATCATCCGCCCGCGTCTCCTCTGGCTCAATAGGATGTAGCATAGCCTTTCCACCTCCGTTTGTAATCGGCGCCATGAGGTTGTCGTACTGAATCTGGCTATAGAAGATGAACGTATATCCTTCAAATACGTCTCTTCTTCGATCATCAGGCGCATACATGTCGTCTGGGTGCTGCACTGGCTCACTGCCCCGCGTTGGTAGGTGCTCCATAGCGTTGGGCCAAAACTTGTCAAAGTCCGTTTCCAGAGAGCTCGACTCTTGGCTATCCGCGCCATTGGAGAGCTCCGTAACAGAGGATATGGCATCGAGAAAAGTCTCCGTGACAATGTATTTGCCATTTATCAGAGCTTGTAGGCCCTTGGCTGTATTTCGCTTTTTCGAGATGACGTGCGTCGTGTGCTTGATGCTGTAGTCTGTCAACAGCTTGATGTCTAGCTGCTCGAACCGCTCTTTGAGAGATGTCAGAGGCTGGGTTTGAAGTTCTTTGTTTGTAAATGAGAAAGTAAAGACTGTCGGGTGCCATTTCAGCCTAGTTTCTGTCAGCAACCGTAAAAGCATTTGCTTGCTCCAGCCGGGCATACATACCGAAACTTATTCGGACACTTGCCCAGCATAATCTCGTACTCTTCAACTTGAGTATCATAGATGCTTCCCTTGATCTTTTGTCCATTGATCACCGTCCCTATCTTCGTTGCGAGGTCTTCCATCTTGATGCGTGATCGGCTCGATAAATTGTGTGCATGTCCTTCTATGACGCTCTCGACGGTGATTGTCAGGTGTTTGCGCGAAATGGTATTGTGCGACAGTGCCAGCAGGCCAGCTATGTCCATCTCAATCAGCCCTTGTCAAAACCACCAAAAGACATGCAGGTCATCATCAAACTTACGCTCCACTGCTGTCCTCCCAAAGAGGTACGTTTTGCCTGGACGCAGCCAAAGTCGACGCCCTACGCAACAACAGGTCGGTCAGTACCGCATCTGGCCGAATGCGCGTGTCTCACTTGCCTTGGAAGGCTTCTTCATTTTCCAGCAGCCACATCGCCACGGGCTGTGATTCATTCTAGGCCACAGGCCATTGGTCTCTTGCGGCGCATCTGCAATGACGCTGTGATGTGCTGTCGTGAACTTTTTGCGGGGCGGCGCGTCGGAGCCTGGACGGTCGTCAACGCCAATTCACGTGCCGCTTTACACGTCCAATCCCTGTGGTTTTACAAGGGGGGGTTGCAGCAGCATTTCGCTGGAGAAGCATGTCGCCATTTACCTTGAATTCTCTTAATAGGTGAATACATATACTGACATTTGGGCATTGTCAATGGTATTAATGTTCACAACGATCCATGTTAATGGCCAAGTTTGACAGCTGAGACCAAGAACACGGCGAGGGAAAATGTAAATGTACCTTGATGAGTATGTGCTTCCAAATATTAATCTATACTCATTCTATATACATGCGCTCGTAAAATGCTAAATAATAGCTAATACATCAAGAAAAATGTGCAATCCCATATGAAATTTCATCACGCCATAAACCCCATATATGCCAAGCTGTTAATATCCAAAGTCTAGTGTTCAATGACATGAAGACAACCACAACCACAACCGACATGACGATTCGTTAAAACGCCATTCCATAGTTCGCCTTTCGTTTTGGGGGGTCATCGCCTTGAATTCCGTCACCACGAATCCCATAATTGGAAATCCACGATTGATGCTCAGACAACCCTCTTCCGGTAGAAATCAACGAGCATCCGTCGTCGGCCCGCCTTTCTTCCCTGCTCGATCAGTTCCTCGCCATCGCTGGTCTTGTACCGATCGAAATCCTCCGGTCTCTCGTTGTGTGCTCTGGCAAGCTCGTCGATTTCGCCAATCTTCCACCCGCGAAGTATAATCATGCAGATTGTAGCAGCAATAAACATCAGGCCTGTCCACAATTGAGTACCCAGATAACTTCCAGTTCCAGTCACAATCTGCAACGCAATTGGCTCGCTGAACGTGCAGGGAAGCAGAATCATCAACCACAAGATATTAAGGGCAGAGGGCACATCTTGTAACCCAACAATTTCGGCTGCAACAGGCCCGACAACTGTCCAAAATGTGCCGGCAACCATACCGCACAAAATAGAGTAGAGGATCAGCACGCCATATACTTTGGCGTTGATCCAGATGGCCAACGAAAAGACACCAGCCAGGAAGCTGCAGATGGCGGCCATGTTCATCCGTCCGGTTCGGTCGCTGAAATATCCCATTATCGGCCGGCCGATACTCTGCCCCAAGTTGAAAAATGCATTGATGAGAGCGGCCTGAGACGATTGAAGGCCGATCTCGTTGGCGTAGTTGGCAAGACTGAAAATATCCACAGAATAGCCCAGGATACTAAACCAGCCGAACAGGATATACAGCAGAAACTCGGCTCTCGTCAAAAGACTACTTTTGAAAGCCAGATGCGTCGACCCTACAATCTTGTTGCGGTCTTTAACCAGAAGAGTGCAGGTGAAGTTCACGACGAATGCAAGGATTCCAAGTATTCTAAAGGCCCACGCAAGCCCCAGGTTCTGAATCATGGCATCAGTGGCAAATGAGTAGATGAGACCTCCCATGCCGGAGCCGGCAGCGGATATACCGTTTGCCAAGGAGCGATGAGTCGTAAACCACTGAGGGATAATGCCCACCGTGGCCGTGAAGAGGCATCCCATGCCGATGCCAAAGAGAACGCCCTGGGCGAGGAAAAGATGCCATATCTTGTGGGCAAAGCTTGCTGCAATCCAGCTGCCTGTTTCAAGCACAACGCCGAAGAGCATCACCTGCCTGGTGCCGTACTTCTTGACGGCTATGGTCGCGAATGGCGAGACGGCCATGGCGCAGCTGATGCTGAGGGAGCCCACAAAGGCATACTGCAGAGTCGTTGCCCCGGGGAAAGTGTCGTTTTTGATATAGTACGCCAAGAAGACGCCATAGGTTGAGTTCATGCCCCAGGTATGGGCGTTGATGATGCAGATGGCGGCGGTGACGACCCATCCATAGCCCCCGTTTGGGGGCGGAGGGGGTGCATTGCTTGCTGGTTGCTGATCCAAAGACTCAACCATCAACTCTACGTTCCCCTTTTCCGTCTCATCGCTCAGAGCCCCTTGATCATTGTTGTTCGTTTGAGGCTCGGAAGTCGGCAGGATATCCTCTTTGTCATATTTTTCACTGAGTACCTGACTCTGATTCATCTTACCCGCCCAAACCTTTCTCACGTCCAAAGTGAGACTAGGTGATAGCCAGGCGAAACAGATCCGTCAGTGACAAAGAGGATAACTGTCTATTGAAAAGACGAATGGAAGGAAAAGATGGAGAGGAGGGGGAAAAGTTTTGGCTAGCAACCGGCTGAATTGCCATTATGTATGTGGTGGTTAACTGGGCCACCGGGGGGCCACCGGGGGGGCCAAATCGGCCCCATAACCACAAGGAACAAAAGAGGCAAGCGATTACTTAAATCACTTCCTATCTTGTTGATTTGGGTAAGCCTCGCCCGTAACTTGGCTGGAGTCTAGTGAAGGGCGCGCCTCTCTCCAAGCCGGGAATATCTACCCGGAGATAGAAGGGCTAGCCTCAGCTACAACTTTCAATTGGCCTTCCCCCTTCCTTCTTCTTCTTCTTCTTCTTCTTCTTCTTCTTCTTCTTCTTCTTCTTCTTCTACTACTACTACTACTACTACAATATCTGGCCGACACCAGCATAAATTCAAGTCTCACCACCGACAGCCATTGAGCGTAAATGAATTCACAGTGGCTAATTCAGCAACACGTTGAATCAAGACTACGACCACTCTATGGAGCTGACCCAACGAAGCAGCCCAATGACAAGCTCTTACTGACAAATACCCCGTCGTTTCTCTAAATGCAACACGAACAAAGAAGAAAAATCCAACAAAACCAAGCCAAAAAAGGAGGTTGATGCCGGTGACTCAACCGGCCTCGGCCATCGCAAAAAGCACCGGATGGCAAACTCGAACCTTTCGGCGGCGACTAGCATCCCAGAGAGCGGAGAGTGGAAGACGTTGCGCCCCGCCTTTTCTTCACATTTTGATTTTTGTATTTTTGATGACACGCTCATTAGGCAAGGGGATGATGATTTTTTTTCAGCTCCGGGACGAGCCATGGAGCATTACGGAGATTGTTTTGGCACCAATTGTTGCTAGTTGCCTCTTCGCTTTTGGCGTTTCGAAACTCAGGGTCCCTATGCTGCTGCTGCTGCTTGAATGATACGGGGAGAACTCTGCCTTGAGATGCAGTATCCTACCTACCCATCAATGGATTCCGGACTTGAAATAAGCTACCAAGAAACGTCTGTTGCTTCCACCAGATTGCTCTATGAATGACGAATCAAACACAGCACTTGGACGTAGGGATGCCAAGCCTGACCGTCGACTGGAGGCCAAGAGATAGATATCTGCCCTCTACTGTAGAAACGAAACATTGGCCCTTTTCAAAGGGCGTCACTTGTGTACCAGACACTTACCTTGGTCGTATAGATGCTGCTCCTGTAATGTATGAGATGAATACGTGTATTTGTCTTGATCTTTCTGACCAATCATGTTTGTCATGGCAGAGACAACCGCAGAAATTCACGTGCTGGACTCACTCTCCCTACCTAGTATCTTCAAGGTAAGTCCACCATGTATATGATTAGCACAGGCGATATCCGAAACAATAGTACTACACGGATGCATGAACGGCAGCCTGCATTAGCACCAACTAATGGTGATACTACTTAGTAATGAGCCTCATGATGAAACATGTTTTATGAGATGGAGTCTGGGTACCTCCCGAGATCTGAGACAAGATGGCCCGTTTGATAAGGCAGTCACGACGAAAGTGCCGCCTGCCTCTGATACAGATCGTCGCCAATCGAGATTCGCTTAACCTCTGCCAGTCACGAGGATGGGGGCACACAATCAATTTAGTAGCACTAGCAATTGCTGGGCAGAAGACGTAGACGTCAGTTTCATTAATAGGTATATCAGCAGCTGGTATGCAGCTTCCTGTATTACATCGCAATAACGTTTGGTAACCAGATAAAAAAAAAAGAAAAAAGACCCAGCTGTAATCATTCCTGCTCGCAGCCCAGCCCGCTAGGAACTGCGCGCTCGCTTCACTCAGGTATCATTCCTTATCCAACATCGCTCATAACCAAGAACACATCACACTTCCCAAGACGAAACTTATGCCTGAGCACGCTCAGACTTGCTGGCACGGCGCTCACGAGCAGCCTCGGACCAGGGGAAGTGGATGACGGGAACCTGGAAGAAGGAGTTGCTGATTGTTTGTTAGCAAATATGCAGCGCACAGGCGCAGATGCGCCGGCATGTTCAAGTACTAACCTGCTGTCCTGGATACCGGCCAAGGCATTGTACCAAGCCGCGAAAGCAGCCAGGAAACCAAAGAGACCGCCAGTCTTCTGCAGAGCCAGGGAAGCGGTCGCGTTGCCCAAGTCGGCAGCGTACTGCTCCATGGCGAGGAAGAAGAAAGCCAGGTCAAGGAAGAAGAAGAGGAGGAAGAAGGCAACAGTGGATCGCAGGGTGCAGAGCAGAAGCACGGTGGTGAAGATGAACCAGCCGGTCAGGAAGAAGCCAAGCACGCTAGCGACGTCGCCCTTGTACGGGCCATCCGGAGCCGTGATGCCCCATTCGGGGGTCAAGAGAATACCGTATGAGATCCAGAAACCACCATATGAGCTGAGAGCAGTGGCACCGAAGGTGTTACCGGCAGCAACCTCCCTAAAGGCGAACCATCATCAGTACAGGTCCAGGTTTATAATACTTGTGAAATCCCGGAGCTCATGACTTACCACATGCCAGCGAGCAGCTGAACAAGACCGCCATAACCAAAGGCGAGAGAGACAACGACATTAGGGGCCGAGACTCCTCGAGCGTGCATGTTGATGGCGGAGAGGACAAAGGTAGTCAAGGCGAAGGCAGAAAGACCCAGAGGGGCGGGGTTGGCGAGCTTGCGGTGCTCATATGGCCTCCATGCCCCAGGCTGGAGAGCACCACCAAAAGCCTGAGCATACTGGCCAATGGTCATCTCATGGAAGTCGCTGTGGTGGTTGTGTGTGAAACCCTGGCGCGGGAACTCCTGCTGCTGCTGCTGCTGGACACCGTTGGTCTCCTTCTCATTGGGAGCGATGTTGACGTTTTCGTCAGCCATGGTGATTGTCGGACTTGGGAATCGATCGACCTGATGAAAGATGCGAAATAGTGTCGGGTGGTGACCTTGTTCAAACACCAGATGTGATTGGAGAGGACTTGTTTCAATGAAAGCAGTGCTTCACAACAAGCAGCTACTACTATTTATATCAGGGATGACCGAAGCAAGAGGAGAAAGGGCAGCAGCTTTTCTGGTGGGGAGCAAAGGTTCTTATATTCACAGCCCATCTACGTTGAGCACGCTACCCTCCCGCCCGTAGGTAGGGTCGGGCAAAATGAGACCGATGGCTGAGGACTTCATGGGCGGACACCCGATGTCCCCAAAAGTTGCCGTTTGGTACCACAGCTACTCCGTGCTTAGCACCGGCAGCTGGGGGTGGCAGGGGGGGGGGTTCCGGCGGTCGCGAGTCAATCAACAACGTGCGACAGATCTAGTAAGTGGAGAAGCAGAAAAGGGTTGCAATGAGTGACACGCTGGCGACGGGCATGGTCCCGTAGGCTCCGGGGGAGCTGCCATTATGGAGTCGTTGGGTTATAACCTGAGCCCGCATACGGTATGTGATATACCTGCTCCGTACATGAGGAGGATTTTAGGCTCGTCAATGGCAACCTTCAAGTCAAGAGGCCTGCAGCTGCATGGTGAGTTGAGTCTCCATGTGCTCGTACTCGTACCGTATCCATCTCTGCCCATCTCTTTTCAAATGCTAATCTGCATACAAGTAACTACCTCTGGGTGGATTTCCGAGGTACAAACAGAAGCGAACCGCACATCAATTGCATTCGTCACCTCGCAATTACTCACTACCCCGGCGCCCTGTTCAAAACGGCCTGCTCCATTGCCGAGCACTGTTCCCGCCAGTCCACCCATCTAGCTCGAGCTAGAAGCGAGCCGAACAGCACATGTTCCATACCAGGCCCTCTCTACCGCACGCAACAGGTCGGACCATCCCACTACAACACGGGGCCCTCCGTAAACGAGCCAATGTTTGAGCTATGCGCAGTGGCTTTTTTACCACTACAATGGACGAAAGGAACTCCAAGGCACTGCCGCCAAAAAAAGAAGCTATGGCCAAGCCACAACCACAATGATTGGGGTAGATGGGTGGGGATACCTTGGGGTTCCAGATCCTTACTCTCCAGGGACAAGCCCGCAAATTATGCCATGGATTTGGGGTAGTGCCTATTGGATTGACCCACATCCTCCTTGAGCTGACGATGGGCCTTATTGCCGAAGAGGCGTTGCCTGGTGCTTGATCTCATGCATGCTTAGGCTGTTTCTGTCGTGTTGGTGAAATGAGGCACGACAGAAGAGAGAAAAAATCCTCCTTACCCCCGGCGAGCCGCCACAACAAGTACGAGTAGGGCCAAGCCCGGCCAGCCACTTTTGTCCAGGCCTTTCTGGAAAAAAATTTCAGAGTTTAGGCTATTTAGCCTTGTCGTCAAGCCAGAATAACCATGACCTATCTGGATTGGTTGAATGCGGAAAGGGATGTGTCGAGGCTTGGCCACTTGGGAAAAAAACGACCCATGCACGATGAACAAACAAGGGAACAAACAAGGTGCTGGCCGCGAGAAGAGAAACAAAGAGCCATGATGCAAAAAGTAGTCCGCCCGTAAGGCTGCTGACCGGTCAGGCCAGACCTAGGGCGCTGAAAACGGACTATTAGCTCCCCAGCTAGATCCAACGATGGATTGAGCAAAGACAAAGGATGGTGAGATGTGATGACAGACCCCCCTCTGCCGGCCTGACGCTGAACCTGAGCCTACTTTTATTTACGAGTACATACAAAATACTCGTAAGCACACGCCGTGATCACGATTGTGGTCCATTGGCTCTTGAGAGTCTCCAGCAAGAGAACCTAAACAAGAAAGTTTGTTGGTTCCAAGAGCGAGCGGATCCTTAAATCTCCTGAGCATATTGTCCACTGCAACAACGGTTCGGAGCTGTTGGTCGTACCACGGAGCGCCAACCTCAGAGCAGCAACTCTTGCATTCCAAGGTCCAAGTTGACCGTATTGCTGGAGATTACCTGGTAACGATCACAATGCAAGTCCCTACTGCTACCAATTGGCATCGCTTCGACAGCACACAAAATATCACCGAGCACTCGAGACCATGGCGATCCACCGGCTCCGGTCTGACCAACACTTGAGTCCAGCGTCCACCACTCGTAAGCCCAGGAATATGATGCTAGTGGCATGCGGTGACGGACCCTGGCACTTTTTGCAACGGTGCTGGGGATCGCCAGAGAACCAAAGGCGTACCTTATCTCAATCTGGACAAGAACTCCGCGCGCGAGTCAAGCCTGATGCCTCTCTCTGGGTCGCTAATCAAATGCGACAGGACGTTTCTGCATCATCAAGCCAGGGTCAGACCCGCGATCCGGCCAATACACTGTTGTTAGGTGCAATCTGCAAATAAAAAAAAGCAAAAAAAAAAAAAAAAAAAAAAA